>JARSSU010048777.1:0-39629 GCA_029619165.1 Eurosta solidaginis
GTATACCTTTATGTATATGCAGTTGAACTACTGCAGTACGGTTTTATGGTTCTCGCCGTGCAAGACGTTGATATTGCTAGCCCACACCCTATTTTCACCTCGACGTGGTTCGCGCCGGAATACCATGGCAGGACAGATTTGTCTGAGTCTTCAATTAGTAGCATAACCATAGAATGCCGGTAGTAGGAAGTTTTTATAGTCACAGCCTATCGTATATCTCTCGACTCTTCCATGTCCCACCGTTCCTAGGATTGGAACGGTGGTATTATTGCACTCCTTCATAACATATCTCTAGTTTTTAGACACCTCTCTTTCAATCAGCCCTCCAAGTTCTCGTCAATTATCTTTCCCTCTCCCTCTCCATCTTTTTCTTCACTTCTTTTCTACGAATTTTGATCTTTACTCCATCTATCCCCTATCTTTCTATCTTCGCCCTAACCCTATCTCTTTCTCCTTCCATCTTTTCTCTTCTCCTTTAGTTTCGTCCTTATTTTCTAGCAGGATTTTTTGCTCATTATTCCATTACGTCCCGAGGCGACAAAAAACAACATATTCAGCATCCCCTGGTCCATTCTCCACACTTCTTGAAAAGTTCTCAAAGATAGGTATATGGTTTAGAACAATAACTGACTAATTCTAGTTCGCAAGTACAGGCTACCTAATAAAAAAGTTCAACTGACATTTAATGTGCCATTAGCATAATTTCGAATATTGAATCTTGGCTATCTTGGCTATTTTGTGTTTATCGGGTTCCTAGGTCACAATAATTTAAAAGTCGCCTAATTACTTGTTCCGGAAAAATAAGCATGGATAATGTTTGAATACTAGAGATTCAGAGAAAATAAAAAATATAAACAGACTAAGGGCATCGAGCCTAGATATATTCCTCAGTTCATTAGTTGTACTATCGACTGCAAATCATATGACCTAATTGAAATAGGTTGGCTTGATCGTGCCAATAGATCGGATCCCTAGGCTAACCTCATTTCCGGAAATAACTTCAGCTTGAGAGCATGCCAAAGAAGATGAGCTATTCTAAGTACATTTATAAGAATTTTTTGTATGGGGGATATAGGCGGAATAGGAGACTATCAAATCTGCTTTTTCCGCCGGCAGACTTTTTTGCCCTGTAAGAAGTAGTCCTATTTACAGCAAATGTCGCAATTTTAATGCGTACACTAAACCAATTACGTCGAGTTTGAATCTCGTCTTTCGTCGTATGTGCCAAAATCTATTTGATAGAATTCCCATTCTTAAGAGAATTAATAACTGACCAAAAAATGATTAGCGGACAAGCGGGTCCATATTTTTCCTGGATAGGCCGCAGTGTCAGTGCATTTCTAAGCACGCTACTTCGAATGCTCTTTGATATCCATGATTGGTATGCCGCTTAAGCTATATAATACATACTTTTTCCTCGACATTAAGAGAAAGAATATTGTGATAGAATGTCCATATTTTAGCCCGGAAGTTACCATTTGTACAGATACCAGTGTTCTGTGTCCACATTATGGCCTAATATCCTTAAGACCCTAGCCATCTACCTAGCGGAGTTATCAAAGGTATGCTCTTCAAAAGAACCAAGTTTACTGTTATACTACTATTTTGACTCGTCGGGCGATAGGCTACATGAGCATGCGCAATTTTGGCATTATTCCGTTGTGTATTTTTAGGCACCATTACGAAACAACATAAGACACTCTCATTTATATATATAGATATTAAACATGTAAGCTTAGTTTATTTAAAGGGGAAGAGGAAGTGTATGTGGGAGGGGCGAACTAAACGGGGGATGGAGAGGAAGCGTGAGAAGCAAAATGTTATTGAAAGCTATAATATCATTGCATATTTGAAAAGTTTAGAAGGCAACGAGGAAAAACGGCGCCTGCCACATCTGAAAGTAGAACTGCTTATTCCCTTTAATTTAACATGCGAAAAAACTCCTAAGAACTGGCAGAGGAATCTCCCTCTCACTCACATTCATAATACCTACTTTTCTCCCATAACCGGTTTCCGCTGTTTCGAACATTGTTCAGAATAGGAGGAAAGGAAGAAGTGAAAAAACTCACAAGGATTTTTATTTAGAATACGATGAATGGGAGAAGGGAAAAAACTTGCACGGAATATTTGTTTGGAATTGGGCTGTATATATTTCCATCCTAAATTGAGCTAAAATTAGTTGGGAAGACGATACGACTTGTAATATAACTCGGGCAAATTTTTGTTAGAACTCTTAGTTATTTAAAGCGCATGGCGGAAAGCATTCAATATATGTGATTTATTTGATTATTTCGGCACGGTTATATTGTTATTATGGCTTGCACCCAAATAAGTATATGTACATAAGTGCATCTAAGCCCATTTTTCATTTCACTTACCTGGCTGTATGGCATTTCCAATTATGGCGCGCGCATTCTTCAACTTTCTTTCGCGCTCAGCTGCCACCATAGGGTTACTCGTTTCGCTAACTTCAATATTTTCGGTTTGTGCGCACAATTGATCGACTTCTTTCGATGATTCGCTTTGTGCTTGACGTAACAGCGCAATAGAGTTTTCCATTGAACGACGCGCATCATCCAATGACAGCGAAGCTACCGAATTTTTTGAGTCACTAGTTTCAACTGAACCTGCATCCGATGGTGGAGGTTGTGGTGCGTTAGTTGCGCTTTGTTCATTGGCATCTAATTCTTGCGCTGCAGCTGCCGCAGCGGCCATTTCTTCCATTGCACGCAATTCACCTGGTGTGGGACCTTGCGGTTGTGGCGGATTGGTTGCTTTGCGCTCAAATTCCTTTTTGAAGCTTCCAACGCTCACGCCAGGTATATTTAATTTTTTCGGCTTCTCGCCACCATTGCCGGCATTCATTTGTTGTAACTTCTCGGTGGTTTCTAGAACGCGCGACTTACGGCGATCAGCATTGAATTTGCTTAACGAACTTTCATCTTGCAGGCTACACTTGCGTACGAAGGGAGGTGCGGGTGTAACATTGTTGTTGGCATTGATAGTGGGTTTAATTGTGAGGGTTTTGACATTACTGGTTGGTGTTGTTGCAGCAGCTGCAGTCTGCTCATTGGCTGTTTTCTCGTTTGCGGGTGTCATTTGACCGATCGCATTTACTAAATCTGCAGTTTTATGTTTATTAACAAATTTCTTGATAACTTTTGTAGCATCCTTTTCTTCAGGCGCCTCCTCAAGTGATTCCAGTTTGCTTAAAGTTTTTTGACGCGTTACACCAGTTTGACTGGTCGGTGTCACTGGTGTGCTGCTTTCAGTCAGTTCAGCCTTTGGCGTTGTAGACAATGTAGGTTTCGTATCTTCTTGGATTAGTTGCTCGCACAGATCGCCCACACGTTCCATATCTTTGCGCGAGAAACTCGCTGATGACTTTGCATTTTTTTGTGGTGCTGGTGTAATTGGCTCCTCAACAACCACATTTTCAGCTGCTTCATCTTCCTCCGTCTCCATGGGTATATCATCGGTTAGTGGCACTGTATTCTCTTGGAGTATCATTGAGCTGCTACCAGGTTTTTCTTTTTTCTTCAGCACAGCACCATGTGCGTTATCTGTAGAGACGGTAGTCTCGAGTTTACGTTTACTTTGCACTGGACTATGTGTGGGTGTCATCGTGCGTGTTGGAGACGGCATGAGCGCTGCTTCACCGCCAGCTAATGACGACAGAATTTATGTGGCGAAAAAAATAGAGAGAAGAGGTGGTGTAAAAAATGAATTATGGGTTATATGATGGAAACACAAATTAAGTTTAGTCTTCAATGTGTGTACGAATAAGGGTAGTTTGTATGGGATGGTAGGGAAAATATTGGTAAAAGTATAGAGTATTGTCAGAGTTGTGGTTAGAGGAATCGTAGAAGACGTGATTAATAAATAGTGGAACGAATGAGACGTTTGAAAGACAGTCATCAGCTATTTACAGATATTGGGATACTACAACTACTAAATATAATTTTGAGGTAGACAATTTAAAATATGTACACATACAATAGTACAAATAAAGTGACTTATGAGCGCTGAGCTTTAGGTATTTCTAGCTTACATTCCGCATTAATTTATAAAATCAGTAAAACATATTAAAACATATTTTTGAAATATTTTATATTTTAGTTGCAACTCTTTGCTTAAACTTAGTCAATAAATCAAACTCAATTCCGTATAATCAGTAGTGCAATCCGTTAAAATATGCAGAAATCTATTTATTAGGAATTCTAAGGAATTTTTTGCACATAAATCTAGTCTTCTATTAAATACATTTAAAATTGAGTTGAATATATTTTTTAATAATCAAGCAATCATAAGGCATATTCATTTATTTCACATACTTTTCAATTTAATGCTGCAATCAGAAAGTTAGATTAGTCTAGAAAGTAGCTGGTAACGTGATATATAATGAATTTCAAAGCTGATTTACAATAAACTTTTAATTAAATAGAATCGTCTATTTAAACTCATTAATTGATTGCATTTTTCTAATTCGTTTAGTAAGATTAGTTTGCGATTTAGGGGAACGCAAATAGTTAAGTTCAATCAATCGACTGATTTGTCATTTAGATTAAAGCCTTATAGATAAATTTAAATAACAAAAACTAAAATCTAGTCTACAATTATTAATAGTTATCACACAATTTTTTTTACTTGCGATTAATCAACTTATTCAGCATAGGAATTTTAGTCGTAATTTATTAATCAAGTTCGCCACTGATTCACAACTAACATAGAATCGTTTATTAGTTGAAACGTAAAAAGATCATACAAGTTAAATTCCTCATATTTAACAAGATATCGAATTTACCTATTTTATTTCTTTTTTTGCCCTTTGAATCCAATTATTTGAGAAAATAAAACAAATAAATAAACGATTATTTATAAAGCATCTAGTTAAAAAGTGAACCAAGGAAGTGAATTATGTTTGATTAACTAAAGTTGTAACAATTCTTTATCTTGTTTTCTGTTTACTGTTTTGATCCTTATGCATTGAAATATAAATACTAATCCGCCGTGTTATCAGTTTCTAATAATGATTAAGAATTTTATTAAATATTTTATTTTTTTAATGTAAACCAAATTAAGCTACAAAAGTAACAACTAATGCTTTATTAACAAATAATCTGATTAATCAAACTGAATGCATGTGAGTTCAGTCGTAATTAATTGATAGTTATTAGTTATTTTTCTAATTTTTAAAACCTCTACACATGTCAAATTAGTTGCTGTAGGCATGTAAAATTACTCTTCTTATTATACAAATCTCTATGCATTGATTGATTAATATTAATTTTGTGGACTTACTTATTGTTTTACCTTGTTGAACGCAATGCACTTTTATATCGAATCAGTTGAGGACATAAATGTAAGAGCTAATTTGTTTAGCACAAATCAACCAATTTATGAATCCTCTAATCAAGGTTAAATAATTCATCCTAAATTCTTTAGTGAATTAATCAAATAGTGTTAATTAACTTATTAATAAAATTTGAACATTTTTTTAACCGCAAACCAGCGTATCCCTCCACTTGAGAAAAAATCAAATTATAATTACTCGCTTATATAATTACTCTCTTAATCACAAACTCAGCGCTCAATAACTTTCGCAAACTTCTCTACAGTACAAACATAGTACAACTACGCATCATAATCAACCTACCAGCAACCATATCCAATATTCTACGCTCCGCCTCCGTATTACCACCCATATCACGTATCGATCCCACCGAATGACTTCTTGGCACACGTTCACCTTTTCCCGCATCAGCGGATGGTACAACCAATTGATCGGCCGTAATAGCAGCCGGTGTTAATGATAATAAAACATCTAAACGTACTGGCGTTTGTGTTGCCAGCTCTTCAGCCAAATCCAAACATGAGACATTATCATTTTCATTCACCCACCAATGAGCACAAATTTGTTCAATAGTGGCACGTTTACGCGGACTCACTGTCAACATTTCACGTATGAGCGTTGAGGCACGTGACGGTTTCTTTGGCTCATAATAATCTCCTTGACTGATTTGTTTAACAAGTCTTTTAAAATTGGAACCATCAAATGGCATTGATCCATAGACTAGAGTATAAAGGAGTACGCCAAGGGACCAGCAGTCGACTTCTGGACCTTGGTAGGGTGTACCTTCAACAATTTCCGGTGAGGCATAAAGCGGTGAGCCACAAAATGTAGAAAGTAAGTTTGTTTCATCGAAAACATTCGACAAACCAAAATCGGCAATCTGAAATGATATTGATGGGAAGCTGTTAAACAGAGAAGAGATATTTAACTATTATTAAAATCTGAGATATATACCTTCGCATTGCCATGCTCATCGAGCAATATATTTTCCAATTTTAAATCACGATGACAAATTTTGTGCTTGTGACAATAGTAAACTGCTGTGGCAACTTGTCGAAATATGCGACGCGCCTCCTCTTCAGTGAGCACCTTACGTTCCGAAAGATAATCATACAGTTCACCGCCTGCGGCAAATTCCATGACTAGCACCATCTTTTCACGATTCTCGAATACTGTAATGGAGAAACAGAGAGAGTGAGATAAGAGATGGAAGAATTAGAATAAGGTTTAGTAAAAAAACAGGAAAGTTATAACCGCTCACACTGGCGTAACATCTAGTTCGGATCGGATTGAAATTGGAGTTTTTCTTGGAAATAAAATGATAAGCTGTACTAGTTTTACGCCCGTGTGAACATAGGACAAAGAAGAAAAACCCAAAGCTTCAATTGTTAGGTGCCAATGGATAAATATGCACCGGCCGAGAAAATATACATCAAGACACGCGAATTCGGCACTACAGGGAAGAAGAAATCTTACGAGACCAATGTGGAAAAAATTGATGGTGACCGACACCTTCAAACTCTGCACAAGTCAGCATTTTTTAGCCTAAATTTTCCGTTTCTTGAATTTTTTGACCTCCTTCTTGAATAGCTAAAAGGCGCGGTATTCAGCTTGGTGTTGCTCTTATTGGAGTATATGCTAGGCGCTTCTGAGACTGTGCCTCATCGCCTACCTTGACATTGCTTATTTCGCAGTTTTCGAAAATGCAGGAAAGGGTTCCTGCTCGGGCGCCATTCATAGAAATACAACGTAAATCCTTTATTACTTGCAATTTTTGATCTTCTTTCAACTATTCAGGAATCGGTATTCGGCTTGATGTTACTAGCTTAAGAGTATGTGCGTGTGCTGACTAATGTCGTATTCGAATGCGAAAAACGGTGCTTGCTCGGACGCCATTCATTACATGGGATTTGTTATTGGATAATCGCAAAGAGTGTTAGTTATGAAAAAAGTAATGGTTACCAGAACTTTCACACTCTGCACGGGTCGGCAGCGTTTTAAACTTCAACGTAAACCCGTTGTTACTTGAATTTCTGAATCTCGTTCTGAAGAAGCCGAAGTAATCGCTTTTCAAGGAGGTGTGACTCTTATTAGAGTCTAATGAATAGAAATGTTCTCAGTTCACCCTCTCTTTCTTCGGCAAATTTAAGAAATTGGTAGTAATTGAGATGCTACCTTCATTTGAAATTGTGCTAGATCTTTCTGGGAGTTGACATTGGAACGAGTGGCCAAGGATCGTAATAGTTCTCAAACAGACTTTGAATATGTAACTAAGCAGTGTGGATTTAAACTTACCTTCATAAATATGTATAATATTAGGATGCTGCACCGAACTCATAATTTGCACCTCACGTCTAATACGTACTAAATCAGCTTCGGCTTCTATTTTACACTTTTTTATAGTTTTTATAGCCACCTCCTGGCCGGTTTCCTTATTTATACCTAATTGCACTTTACCATATGTGCCCTGACCTAACTTTTTAATAATATCGAATCTAAAAAATGAATAAGAAATACATGACAAAGGTGTTATTGGTCGGTTATCTTTCGCACAAAGTTAATTTACCTTTGACGCAGCTTTTTTCGGTGGTTATTCATTTTAACATCGCCCGTATTCGCTATACCACTCATTATATTATCTATTCTATCACGTGGAATACCCGATGGATGTGCCATATTACCAGCATCGCCACCAGCGTTATTTGTGGTGGCGGTCACCGCATCTGGATTGCTTATCACCATTTTTGAGCTTTAATTGTGTAGTTCACTGCAAAGAAAAAAGGAACAAAAATTTATAAATTTATATGCGATTTATGATAATATTAAGGAGGCACGGGATACAAATCATTGTCTATATAAATCAAAAATATAAAAGCAAGTACAATAATTCACGCACTAAAGACTGGGTTTAAAGCGCAAAGTACCCTTAAGACAATTTGCTGCCAGCGGAAGAGAGGGAGCAAGTGAAACAGGAAGTGCTGAACAATTTTATCTGCATTCAAAAAAGATATCAGTCGCAATGTTTTTCTACTTTTAAATGTACACCGTTATATACTCATATGAGCATCCTTTTATGTAGTGAGTTATTGAGCTCATTATGACAGCTTTATTGCCCCAAAAGCACTGAAGTATGTACTGCATTTGAAAAGCATTCAGCGTAACGTTTGTCAGCGCTTGCCAAGTGTGCCAGGAAGCTTAAGTTATTTTTTCTAATTCATAACTGCAAAGTGTGGTGCAGGTTATAAATTGAAAAGCAAAATTGTTTATTGCATATGTTGTAACCGTTTATGTGAATATGTACGGATAAATGTGGTACAAAAGTACATTAGGTATGATACTTCGTCAGTGATGCACAGCGCCGGCAGAGCTTGGAACGTATGTAGTAAAATATCGCCGTGATAAACTAAATATGACGGCATCTGTAATGGTTCGCAATCAAGCTTATCAAAATTGGTAATCACAGCAACTGAAAGGTCACAGTATCCCAATGACAGTTTCTAAAAAAATCGCCATGCCTTACTGACTGTGATGGCATTTTGTATAGTTGGCATTCACTCTTACTTATAATAGTAATCAGAGACCCAGTCGCAACTCTTTGCAAAAGCAAAACTGGCTGCCAAAATGTGTATCAAGGAAAGCCCCGACACATAAGCACTTTTTCATATAGATGAGTTTAAAACAAGCTTATGCATTATGAGTAGATTGCACGCATTTTTATGGAGAACAGTAGAATGAGCGACACTGGCGCCATCTGATATTGAAAAGTAGCCATCTCCCAAATTTTGTTACAAGCAAAGCATAAGAAGAAGAATGTGACATTTGTTTTGGTTAAGGGTGTTGACACACTTTACAAGTGAAATTATTTTTCCCACTGGTTGGTAAATTTTCGCATTTTCGCAGGTAAAAACTGTAATATAACAAATGAATACGACACAAAATATGTTAGCAAGTATCTTTGTTGTAAGGGGATAATGTTTATATCAGTGCTTCGCGAAATTTTGTATGTGAATGGGCACGACGTAATAAACTTCAATTGTCACGTCTGAAGTTCCTTCATATGTACAAACGCAACATCTTGGTTGATTGTGGCGATGTTATTGGAAAGCATATGCTTGTGTTAAACGCATCTATATGAAAAATGTCATTGTGGCACCGCCTGGAGTCATTGATTTTTAATTCCACTATGGTGCAATAGATGTCGCAGTAAGCTGTGACTACGGCAAGTATTATGAGAATTCAATGATAAATGTTGCCGCAGCTTATTGTTTGTCTGTGAGAGAAGCGGTGATTCAGTCTGTGATTGCGTTTGTTGGTAATCGTGACTGTTAACTGTGAATTAGATCATATTGCTCTTTCTTCACTGTTCAGTCAGTTATCGATCACTTTGTTCATATCGCTGGGATGTGAGAAATCTAGGGACGTGAAATACTTCATTTTAGTCTATCAGTCATCTAGTCGTATCTCGATACCATATATATTAGCCAGAGCGCCACTAGGCGGCAAAGATAAAGCTCCCGCGCAGCAACGAGGAGTCTTTTTCGAGCGTGTGATTTTCTACGCCGATGTTCGTCAATATATATACAAAGACATAAGGGGTCTAAATAAATAGTCGTACATGCATAGGAACGATTTGGATCGCTAAAGAAGGCACAACGTCGAAACCAATATATATCAACCACCTTCCTTATCCTATTTTGTCATTGATGTTTCCAATATAGTAATAGTTCGAATTATTTTTGAGTATTTTTCCATCATCCTTCATGGATTTTGGTTACGAAACAATACACTTTCGGCATTGTGCCATCTTCAGTGCATCGAAAAAGGATGACCGAAAATCGTTCCAAAATAATTCATAACAGCACTAATTCTGGCAAGGTAAGTGCATAACCAATGTCAGTCATATAAGTTCGCGCTTGCCTACAAAGGAAAGGGTCTGTAAAAAGACAAGCCACATAATCTGCATAGGCTTGATCTTGACCAACTAGATTGTGTAAAAAGCCAACCCAATGTATTTTCACACCTAGCTAAGGGCATTTAAGTCCAAAATTCGAATGCAAAACACAATTAATCTCTTTAAAAAAAATTGCATCAAGCACAAAGCGGCCGGCCTTCAGCTTTGGGGACTCTCATTATACTTAGGCTTTACCCTCTTTAGAAATAAAGACAATACATCAATGAGATAGAGATATAAGTAATAGCAAGTGCGCTATACAAATATCTCCAAGGCCATCAAATATTTCCTGCAGCCCTTGCTTGAGTAAAATAGATAACATAAAATCCCGAGTGTATGATTTGAAGGTGTTAAAAGTTGCAACTGTGTATCTAATGACATCTTCATTCACCACGGTTCTGGCAGCAAACAACGTGTTCCCTGGTGTTGTGACTCTTACTATTTAGGCCCTTATTAACGGCAGAGAAGAGTTTGCAATTAACACCTAATTGCCCCGAAGAGACTCTATAAAGGAAATAACGGTGAACACTTCTCGTTTCCCTCCTAAAAAAAGAGAAGGTTTGTTTATTTTTAATCACTTTTCTTGAAGGCGAATCCATACCAGGTGGTGGCAAAGCGAATTCAACCAATTCGCCGTACAGAAGAATGTCAAGTCAAAAGAAAATTTTCATTGATTTCGATTAACTGACATTTTGCAGTACAAGACGTTGTATGGAAAATTTTCAAGAAGAAGCAATCAGCTGTTGGGATAACACCACCTCTACTGAATTCGCCTTGCTTTTCTTCAGTGTCACGGATAAAAATCACAGCAACTAAGGACTCACGAACACTGATTGGACAGTTTTTGAAAAATCGCTAATTCAAATATCATCAGAAGCGCACAGAAAAATAGCAGTGCCAATTTTTTTTTCTTTTACTTTTCCTAAATTCTTGTTTTATTTTCAGTATTTAAAAAAAAACTGCTTTGACCTTTTTAACTGAAACCATGCAAACCCAACTCAAAAACGTTTTTGAGGAATTTGAAATTTAAAGAATATTTTATGAAAATGTTTAATTTCTCATTTGGAGTGCTGTAAAATTTTTTTGTGTATTCTCCGACCAAACCAAGAGATCTTGCGAACTCCGTAAGTAAGAGCAAAAATTGTTTTAATAGTTCGTAAGACAATAAATTCTTAGTGGGTCAATTTCATTTAGACACCCTTATAGTTAAAGGTATCCTGTAAGCTTATTTTCTTGTATAGGTAAAAATAATAAAATATGTAATGTAATGCCTTTGGATATGCTGAATGTAATAAAAATACACTTACGGCCAAAAAAAGCCGACGAAAATTTGTTCCCTCTCACAGCATTTTTACAGTCACTACAGCCACGCAACGAACGTTTTTAGTTCTTCTGGTGATCATTGATAGTAACTTAGCTCATTAGGTGATATGTTAGGATGAGAAAGTTAGAAAGCACCTATCAGTTTTCGTAAAATCAACGGTATTTAATAAAAGTAATAGTGTTATCCTTAAGAAAAAAGTTAACATAATTGTCTACACACTGCAAATAATCCGAAATATGAACAACGAAAGCGATGATCTTTGCAATGAATCATCCTTTTGGAGATTTTGGATGAAAAATATGTTGTCGGTGACTTTATCCCCTCGTTCTGGGAACGGATGAGCACGAAAGACCACTGAACGCGATGAAAGGGATATTATCAAGATAGCTCTTCTGAACACATTGAAAACTGCTGCAGAAATTGCCACGAAGGTTAAAGATAGATAAACATGACATGTATCTTGACGAAAAATAATTTGATGGCCCGTGGCTAGAAAAAAAAACCGCTTCTCACCACAAAAAAGCGATCTCTCACGCTAAGCTGGTATTACAAAAACATAAATTGGACAGCGAACGAATGGCTACGATTCATATTCTCTTATGATGGCGAAAAAATGGTATTCAGTAAAGGTTCGCGATGCGTAGTAAGTCCCAAAAATAAAGGAAGATTGAGTCACAACTACGTTAAGATAACTGTGAAGGATTCTCCGTATGTAATGACGTAGTACGCGATAAAAACCGCCTACATTGGCTGCATTCAAGACCTCGTTTCACTAAGTATTGGGGGGCTAATAGAGCACAGTAATCTTAACGTTTTAAATCCATATTTTTGTATTTTTTTTTATATTTTGAATATATTTCTTTTGCGCTAATCATAGAATATGACTCGTCCAAAGTCGTTCCGGGACCAGTTTCTTTTTTTGCAGTAACAGCTTAGCGGGTGGACGGTTGTAAATAAATAAAATTTTAAAAAATATATAGTTGTATTATCAACTATAGACGGGTTTTTGTGGTAAGAAGCTGGTTTTATATTAGCCAGGGACCTTATTAATTGTTTTACCCCAAGTGACGGTGAACCAATGTGTTAATAGTTTTCATGTTTATACTGTCGTTCATTTCCGCGAAAGTTTTTTGGAGCAGTTTTAAATTTATTAAGAAGAGCCATCGTTACGATATTCCTATCAACGTTTTCAATGGCCTTTCGTGGTCGTCTAATTCGATTAGGCTGGGATTAAGTCACATATTCAATATATTCCGTCCTATTCAATATATTCCTTCCAGATTCTCCTTGGGGACAACTCATTGTAATGTACTTCGCCTACGATTTCTATACGAGGGTTGCATTTTGTATTTTGCGCCTTGACAACACTACATGTGATTAGCTGTAATTAGGTATTTTTATCGTAAAGTTTGGTATTTTTTGGCATAAACTTGCATATAACGTTTTCGCTTACGAGTTGTATTTGTGTTTATTTATAGGTCATATATGTTGCACATAATTTGTTTGCCATTTTTAGTACGCGTGTGTTAAAATTGGTGTTCAAAACTAAGGAAAGCTATTACTTGACTAAATATTATTATTTTGATAGTAGAATCTACAATTTTATTACTAAATAAAAGTATTTACGTCAGTCGTTTGTATCTCACTTTCCACCACGTACGTGCCGTCAGTGGAAAATCGGATTGTATCTGGTGAGCTCTCATTAGTTCAGAAATCCTGCGCGCAAGTTATTTGAAGATTCGTGGAATTAGAGTTTTGCATTTACCTACGCTGTACAGAAAGCGTATTTCTTTTTTCCTCCTTCAAACAGATATAAGCATATACAAACATATTTAATCACCAATTATATAACAACTAAATGCCATACAAATATTTTTGTTATAACTTTTTAAAAAAAGGTAGCCAAACGAAAATTTTTGCTGAACAAACGAATGGCATTTGGTTTTTTTAATTACTCGCAAATGGAGGTGCCAACTTCATACACGATTTTTTTTTAAATAACTTTTAAACAAAAGGTGGAGAAACGAAAATTTTTCCTGGACAAACATGGACAAACGATGGGCAAACGAATGGCACTTGGTTGTTTTAATTACTCGCAAATAGAGGTGCCAACTTTACGCACGATCTTGTTGTTTTTTTTTGTAACTTTTAACAAACGGTAGACAAACGGAAATGTTTCCCTGACAAACGTGGACAAACGGTGGACAAACGAATGAGATATGGTTTTTTTAATTACTCGCCCAAGTAGGTGCCAACTTCATAGAGCTGGATGGACGGACGTGGCTAAATTAATTTCTTTTTCGCCAAGATAATTTTGATATATAGAAGTCTATATCTATCTCGATTACTTTATGCCGTAACAGGGTATCGTTATGCGAGCAAAATTAATATACTCTGTGAGCTCTGCTCAGCTGAGTATAAAAATATTAAGCTGTAAAACATAACAATAATAAACTGGATATTGTTGGGCTACGAATTTCATTGAGTACGAATGTGTATGTAAAAACAGTTAACACTCAAATGCACTTAATAGTAAACAAATTTGAAATAATTGCACTTTGAGTAAATCTTCTTGTCAACAAATATCAGTATATTACGTTTTCTTTATTTCTTGTACGAGTGTTTTCATACAGCAAACACAATAAATGCATTTATTCACCTACACATACATACAATGCACACACACGCACACATGCATGAAAAACTAAACACATAAGCTAGTGCATGATTATTATAAAGCATTTTGTTATTTCAATTTGCTAATTTGCATCCATAAACAAACATATTTGTATTTTGAGAAAATGTGTGTGCGAATGCGTGTGTGTTTGTGCGTGTGTGTGTGTGTGTGTGTGTGCAGAATAAAACGACTTTTTACAGGCATTCAATGAAAATCACTTAAAAGACACTATGGCACGCACTTGAGATTATTATTATTGCTTACTGCAAACAAGGAAGCGGCTAACGGTAAGTGTAGTGAAAGAAAGTGAACATGTGTTTAGGGCAGAAACGAGCAGAAGAGTAAAAGATATTCGAAATATACTACACATGCATTGTACAGTGGTGTGCAATGATATAGGGCTACATCAAGCTAGAATGCATCGACAAGCGAGAAAAAAATTTTTTTTGTAACCACGTGGTCGTTAAAACGATCACTAAACATGAACATCTCTCATCAAGTCAAAACTTGTTTAAAGTCAAGGCTAGTTAAAGTGGCTCTTAACTCATTCGCCATTTCGCACCAGAAGATCAAAATATGCTAGCTTCACCTATTTTTTTACACCTAATACCACAATTAACAGATTTTTTTTTCATACTTTTTGTGTGTTTATTTTGAATTTCCTATAGAATTTAGAAAAATAACTAAAAGAACTAACATCTAACAGACTGCTGAGTGGAATATCACCCTATCTCAGCTGGCGTTTCGAAATCGCCTTATCTCAGAAAACGTTTGAATAACGCCCTATTTCAGAATTTGTTTCAAAATTCGGTTGATTGTAATGATAGAGAGAGTGCTATTAGTGAGCTTTGGGCATTACTGGTCGTAGTGCTTTTGTTTAGCTATATTTTATTAATATAATTTGTTAAAAATAAACGATTGTGAGCACACAAAGAAATCTATTTGTACTAGTGGTTTACGCCGATCACTTTATAGGCGGCGGCGGCGTAGGCTCTATTATATACCGGCTGCGGCGGCGTGGTCGGCGCGCGGGCATACGCCGGTGCTCTTACTTTAAAAGGCTAATTTTTCTATTTAGAAAAATAATAACTATTTAGGAAAGGTTTTGTTTGTATGTATTTAAGGAAATCAACGTGTTGGCCATTTCGGAAAGATCCGGGGATTTTGCCTCAAGATCTCGCAGACCGTTCACAAATATTCAGGAGTAGCTCCTTGCGGAGGGATTGTCCCTCGTTCACTTACTCCAGAGAGGCTTCGAACCTAACCCCGGTCTTTGGAATGGTACTGCTGCGTCTGCTGAAAAGAAATAGAGATACATAAAATAGCCACACTTTTGTCTACATATCTAGCACAAAGCGTAGTTTCACCTAGGGTTAACTCCTAATAATCGTCTTGAACACAACTTCTTTAAATCATTTGTGGCTCCTTGGCGGTCACGCACAAAGGCGACTTAAGGTTGCTATTAATGGTCTATTAATACCCATGAATCTCGTGGCACAGGGCGCCTCCAGTTTTTTCGGCTGTTTTTAAAAGCTACAATTCCCGCTGTGCGAACAGTAGCAATCCCGACCACCAGTCGCTACCACGCCTCCTGACCCTCACACCATATGCCAGCTCAGAAGCTATAGGACTGCGACTTCGAACTCATACCTTCGTCGACGTCACTTTCCTAGAAGCTCTAGGTGTAGCTCCGAAGACTTTCCAACGGATGCTTTTGTCGCGCTATGCTGCCGAGCTACACCAAAGAAACACGAAAAAAACACCTTGAAACGTTAGGGAGTGACTAATCGGCCAAGGATGCCGCCTTCGAAATCATAAGCAATCTAAGTGGAAGTCATTGCGTTTTGGGTGAAAATCGTATAATCCTCGGCGCATCTACATAATTAAAATTTTACAAAGACCCTGGATAAAATTTTTAAAATGTAGACCAAAGTTTGCAGACTTTGTGTTCACACCATTGATTTCAATAGTCTTCCCCCAGCGGAGTTAGGGGGTCAGAATATACCCGCGGTAGGTATGCCTGTCGTAAGAGGCGACTAAAATACCCTTCAGGTTGCCAGCACAATATACAGCTTCTCCAAACCCAATTGTCAACCTCACCTATCCGCGGCGAATCCTGTTTCACTAACAGACGAGGTTCTGGCGACCCCAAGCTCCTCATGAAGGGAGGGATGGGCTGGAGGTTTAATGTGGCCATATAAATCGTTCCCGAGATGGTCGGGCTAGCACCTTAATGGTGCTGTGTTACCGGAGCGTACCGGATCTGTATCCGGCAAAGGACCAACATCACATCGATGACACTCCCCAAAGCCTTCGGGGAGCAACCTTATCGCTACAGCAACAACAACAACATTTCAATAGTCTTCGTTAAATCAAAACGATATTTTAGAAAGAAAGTTGATCGATTTGAAGTCATTCATCATTTCAAAGGTGTATTTATGCCCCTAGAACCTACTAAAGGATTTTGCATCGCTGATTTCGCTTATTCTTTCAGCCAATCGCAATATAATTTTTTTTATAAAATCGGCACCTTTTTTGCTTTTTGTAACAACTTGAGGACAATTTGAAACGTCTTGGGTCATTTTATTTGAATTCATTGTTCATTATTAATTTTTTGACAAAGTAAGCATATAAATTTATTGTATAACTTTTCTTTTAGTGTTTTGTTTTAATAACTTGGTGAATTGGGTGATGCAAAGTCCGTGTTAAGCTGACATCGAAAACGGCTGTTTTTTTAAATAACTTTTGAACAGTTAGAAAGAGTTAAATTTCGCAATTAGGTTCTTATAACTGGCAGTGATGCGCATTCGTTGATACCACTTTCGACCATATCCGACCAATTTTCGACATGAACAATAAATGGGCTAATAAACAGTCTTAAGCGAGTAGAAAATATAGTAACGCGACGGACGCCGCCGCCACCGCGCCGATATTTTTGACATTCGGCGGCGGCGTGCGTAAAACGACCCCAATCGGCGGCGGCGGCGACGTTTAGCGGCGGCGTATATCTCTAATTTGTACTATGGCACTATTGTGAATGTTTGATTAGAACTAACACTGCATTACCGGCAGTTGCTGACATTCACCAGATGGCAGGGCAAGCGCATGTAAGTTTATAGATGTTTGATTTATAGAACAGCTGATTTCTGTTGATATTTGATATGAGACTTTTGTATGTTGTTGCGTTGTTTAATTAGTGTATAAGCGCCAGTGAAACCTCTTCGCAATGAAACAATGGAACGCTGAGCTACACAAGACTATCCTAAAGAACAGTAACAGAAATGGTGGTTTTACCGTATGTGACATCACTGTAGATATGTACATATATCAAGATGCGTGCACAAATCTCTACTGTGTGCATAGATAATATTCAAAGGGAAAATCATGCAGTGAGGCATAATTACGACTTGCACTTGCACTTGATGGACAAATGCGTAACAATAAACAGAGCTGAGAATGGATGAGCGTATTATACAATACTCACATCCAATGTACATATATTTATATGCGTGTACTTTCGTGTGAAGACAAATCACACAAGAAATAGAAGCAACAGAATACCTGGCAAACCACAAACATTTGTAGATTTGTCTGCTTAGCAATTTAAGTGCGCACACTTAACAGGCACTGCAATTTGTTTATTTCAGCCGACTGAGAGTGGGCGGAAGCAGGCGTTGCGGCAGACAAATGTCGATATGCAATGGAATGAGAATGCTTTTTGGTATGTATGTACATTCTCTAATAGAGGGCACACATGTGGCAAAAAAGCGTACATATGTATATGTAAGCACATATCCACAGAATGTCAGTATGTAGCAACTAGTAATCCCTAGAATGCACCGACAAGCGTGCAAACAGCTCAAGAAATCGAAAGAAAACAAGAACAGATACTTTTGCGCCAGATGTAAAGTAGAATCAACGTCAGCAGCGACAACAAACGATAGACGACAATGACACGGCAAGCAATGATTGCACGCATTGTATGTAACATAGCCGCTGTGAGATGGAGACACGAGTCAAGCAAGCAGCAGGACAGTGTTGCCACAGAAACGTTTTTTCAAGTTCAAGTTTTAAAAATTCGGCATAATTTTGCCCTCCTCAGAAACTCTAGAATTCAAGTTCAAGATTTCATGAAAAGGCCGCAATCAGACAAAATTTTAAATTTTTTTCTTAAGTTTTAAAATTTTTTTAAAAAGTTTGACACAATTTTCTGAACAATTTTTGAAATTCTTTTTTTTTCAAATATTATGATTTTGAAAAAGTATGAAATTTTGGGCGTAAATTTGCAGGACTTTTTCTCTGAATCTGAAACCATTGAAAGCAAATCAGAACACCCTTTTAACTCTGTTTTGAAATTCTACAGATTTGTGGGGCCTTGTTGGAGAACGGCCTGCCTTTTTTCACCGACTTTTCAGGAACTCGGATCTGAATGGAAGCTAGCCAAAAGAACGTTTTTTGATATTTTTCTAAAACTGTAAAATTTTAGAATTTCCCGAAAAGTTTGGAGTTTTTTCGTTAACTCTTTTAGCCCTATTCAGGAATTATTAACTGATAGCAACTCAAAACAACTGTTTTTCATACTATGTAATATTGCTAATAGAAAATGCACGAAATGTGTTTTGAATTCGAAATCAAAACAAGACAGCCTATAAAATGTTTGTGATTGTAGCAGCATAAGTGTGACAAGAAAAAATTAAGGTACACTCGATTATTGAATACAAAAACAAAAACATTTAAACTGCAATATATCGGCACTCTGATGTTTGGGAATGTACCTAGCCTTTAGTACAATATAGGAGTATTACATATATGACTTTTTTCATAAATTTTAAAAATTTTTAGAAAAATTTCGAATCTCTCCGTAATTTTGTAGAATTTTTTAATACTTTTCAGTTGCTCCAGAACTATTAAAGAGAACAATTTAATAGCTTTTTTTAACTTTTTCAAAAATTTGACGTAATTTGTCAAAAACTTTCCATCTTCTTTTAAGGGAACTCTAGAACTTTTGTAAAGCTACTCAGAAATTCTGAAAAAGTATAAAATTTGGGCGTAATTTTTGTTTTTTTTACTATTAAAAGGCTTCTCAGAAGATTTTTATACATCAAACCTTTTCGACGTTTGCGAAAGCTACTCAGTACAATTTGTTTTTTTAAATGTTTCTTATAATGACTGATTTATTTCCTTGAGATATTAGCAAATAATAAGTAGAATTCTTTCTCTGTAATAACAAAGTATTTTATTATTTTATACAAAAAATACAATATAGTGACTTAAACTAATTATTAATCCTACCTGTATAACAAAGAAACAACATTCAATGTTATTATCCACACTTATGTTTGTTAAATTATTTTATAAATTAGTTATACAGTTCTAAATAAATTTTCCAAATAACATTCAATGTTTCTTAATAAATTTTACTTGTGTACTTCGTGGCTTACGTCGTCATTCTAACGATGTGTGAATTCATTCGATCCTCTTGATACAATCGGAGGTCTGACTTATCGCTTTAATAATACTAAGGATACTACGTTACATACTTTTTAAAATTTCTCGAATTTTTGGGAAAATATAAGAATTTTGACTGAATCAACGCCCTGAGCAACTACTTAAAAATTTGTTTAATTTCAAAACTCTTAGAATTTTCGGAAAAGTCCAAAATTTTGGTGTAATTTTGCAGATTTTTTTTTCTTTTCTAGAAATCTTGAACAATTGCAATGTTACTAAGAAAACTGATTTTTTCATTTTGCCTTGAATTTTAATTTGCGTATTGGAAAAGTATAAAATTTGTATGTAATTTATTTCTAATTTTAAGAAAATTTTAAATTATTGTAAAGTTACTTAGAAAATTATGTTTTTATTATTTCCAAGTTTTTTTAATTTAGCTAACCTACCAACCTGATAAAGAGAAAAAGCTTTGATAGAGAAAGCACAATGGCAACACTAAGCAGGAGGAAGAACATAATAAACAAACACAACAACAACAGCAAATGTAACAACATTGAGACACATGAAAAAACCAATAACATTTGTTCTTATTCACAAGGCAGAAACATGAAAATGAACTGAATGCACACGCATAATACAGGGTGCCAATATAATCGTAATCTATAGTTTTCTAACGCACGATGAACCCGTTCAAGTAAACAGTTAGTTGATAGATTGAAGAGCACAAAAGCAATATGAGTGTAACAACGTAATCGTAAATCCGACACTCGAAAGGCAAAGTGAAGTAAATTGAGACAAAGTAAAGCACATTTCAATGATGAAAGCCATTAAACAACAAATACTAATTCAGTACAATTAGCAAGAAATGGAAATTGTGATGGTTAGCAAAGTAACTAGTAGGCGCTATAGAAGGGGAAGGAATGAGAATGCAATAAACACATTTTGACATTTGAGTGCTTAATGCATCACCAGCATGTCGATGGTGTTATAAGCACAGTTTGGGGTAGGTATTTGTATAGGCGTGTGGTTGTGTACGTGGCATTAAAGCTCATGGTAGAGGAGACGTTTAATGCAAAATTGAATTATCGCAGGCCTAGAGATCAGATGACAATTTGTGTTTACTTTTTTATGTGGCTCATAGCTGTTTGGAGCAAAATCGGACTACATAAACGAATTTCGAAAGATTTCGAACAATGTGCCACCTTGCGGAATTTTCTATCATTTAATTATCAAGTTCTAAACCAGCGGGAAGCTATTTCAAATCCGATAGCACGATTTTCAAATTTTCCACGGATTTTCTTAACATTTCGAATTTACATTCTACTTGCAGGCCGAGCAAATTTTTTTTTGCTCGTCCTGTGTTTTTCATATTTTAATATTAGTCCTCACCCTGCTTTCTTTTCACCCCTTATTCCTGCCGTTCTTATTCCACTACCCTCTAGTGTTCCCCGTCATTCTTGCACTCGCCTTGCCCCATCAAACAACCCTTTTTAGTCCTCTTTTCTCTTTATCATTACAGCTTTTGGTGAGAACTTGGGACTACTGAAGCTATCAATTTGATTCCATAGAGTGCCATCTATTGGTACATTCGGGATATGCGCTCTATGTCATCCTGTTACGATTTTGAACTCATTGCACTGCGTTATGGTTTAAGTTTCGAATATCCATTTATACGTGAACTTATGTTAAACCTATTCTAAAACATCCCCTTCTACCTCTTCTGCTTCTATCGTATTATGATTGTTAGGGCTTTTCTTCCTGAGAATCAAATAAATTAATTAATGCCCGGTACAATATATACTCCGCCTCCTCCTTTATTCGATATCCGGTAGGAACAAATATACGAAGTACCTTCCAATCCCGTGGCGGTATATATGGGTTCCTTCAACTACGTCACACATAAAATGTCTCTGTATTGGCATTTGAGGTCTCGAATAAATCCATTTTTGGCATTACAACGTCGCTGAATTGTTGTATCTTGTCAATTTCACACCCGCTGAATCGAAGGATGGTAGCGATGTATTTTGTTCTTCCCTCATCACCCTGATAATGACACTAAGCAAATCCGTTTCTAAGTATATCCACATTCCGGCATATGTATTTCCAGCTGAACTGTTGCAATCCATTAGCATTCAAGACGGTTTCGTGACTTTGTTTATCTTCTGTGGTACAACTGGATTCACAACGTCGCCTCACTTTAGCTAATCAACCATCTCATCTCTTCCTAGCCTACTACCACTACTTCCCAATTTTTCTGCTTTGCTGCTTTTGAAGTACGTGGTTCCTACATAGTGAGCGTTCGTTCTTACCTCGGCCTAGAAGGTTATGAGATATTAGTATTTTCATCGTAGCTAGCTTGCCTGACGGTCCTAGAAATGGGACGTTACCGCCCCCCCCTCTCCGCCTCTTAGAACCAGTCTTGCCACCCTCAACCGTTCGCTACCTCTTTTTCCTTCCCAGTTCTTCTTCCTCCTCAATCCGGGTTCAGAAACAAGGATTACTAGCAACAAAGTTCTTGTCATCGAATCGTATTCATTCTACTTCCTCTATCTCTCAAGTGCTCGCTTTCGCTGCCAGTAGAGTACGTGGAGTGGAGAACCGCCCCATATTGTAAGAGGTCTTACTTCCCTTTTCAACTCCATTTCATTGCCCGATCGCACATACTCTTTTCAGGTACGAATCACCGCTCATATCACTTTCTCCTTTCTCGACTTGCTAAACTTCTGCTCGTCCTTATAGCCATATAAATTGTGTAAGAAGGATCTCCTCCATAATGGTGCGACCTTAGTGGTCTACTATTAAATATAGAGAGAAATAACCGCCGCCATAATTGTTGTTGTTGCAGCAGGAAACCCCCTCCTCTAAGGTAGAAGCTCCCTTTCCGAGTTGGCTGAAACATGGAGGGGTCCGTTCAAATGCATCAGAATATACCCCTGGCTGCGCGTCATTCAATAGGTGCGGTCAGCATAATACTCTGGTTTAAGAGAGTTGGCAATGGTTGGTCTACGACAAACCGCGGTTGTCTTTTGAGGCGGAATGGCATAGAAGCAGCCGATTAGTCATCAGTTATCGGCGAAGGATACCTGCCCTAGTGATCAGCCCCGTAGTCGGGCGCTATAAGTTCGATAAAGCCCAAACACCGATGAATGGTGCATATCCTAGTGATAAAGTACAAGGTAAAAATTTAAAGTAGAAACTTTCCAAAAGTTCAAACTCAAGGGCAACAAGTAAAAACTAATATCTTCTAGTTTAACTTTCTTTAATTGTTTGGAAGACATGGCGGAGCATATGAACCGGCTGCCGCTTGATAAACGCATATGGTTTGCCGGACAGCGCATATACACATTACACTTAAAATCAAAGGATTGGAGACTAGAGCTGCCGAACATTCGACATTGTTTAGTTGTAAAAGGGGTCATCTCAGAACGAAAAAGCTGCTGTGCTGATCTTAATCACGTCTGACCGAAAATGGCAACAGAACAATTATATATTATGTTTTTATTTTTATAGCAGCTGTGATAAGGAGGATTGGAAACATATTCTTTCCAATCTCCCAAAAAGAGTATCTCATATGGATTATATAAACTAACATGAGATAATCAGAATGAAACTTTGAATCTTTATTTAATATTTTATGTATAACCAAATCAACTTTAATTAAACACTATACCACAGCTATCAGCACAACCAGCCGACAGACAAAGTTCAATTCGTTAACTAAACGATTATTTTAACGCCAAGCAAAACAGGCGGACAGCCGTCTGGTAGTGATCACTTAAAGAACATACGCATACAGTTAAATACGTAATTAAATTGGAAGACACTTGAGGGCGATATAGAAGGAGTAAATTAAAACATACGTTGAGGCAGAAGCACAAAAGTAAGAACTCAAGAAGCATTCAAATAAGAAAAAGTGGCATACAAATAGTAAGATATAGCTGGCAACTTGGCAGACAAGCGGCAGGCAGCCAGGCGAGCCGGCAAAATATGCACCTAAGCATTTTAAGAAACACGCACTGGAATGAAATCAAAAACCACATTATATTTTATTCTACGCACGCACACCATCAGCCACAAAAATGTACTTATCCTATATAGGTGAACTTTAAATAAAAATTTTAAAACAATTCAGAGCAACCACAATAGTAAAACACAACTTTTAAATATACTCAAGATACAATCAAAATGTAAGGCAGCGAAATGAAATGAATTATTTTAAAGTACGCTGAACTCATTTCACACAGCTCAACCCCACCCCACTATGGCGGAGCAATACAGTTTCGTTGGCATTGTATTGGTTGTGTTGTTGCATACAAATGTGCTCTCAATCGTTTGAGTTATAAACACAAATACCTAAAGGCACAAACAGATATTGCTGCATATAAATTCAAATAAAAAATTAGATGTATGTTTGTTAGAGCGAGTCAATTTTTTTCCATCAGAAGTATAGCAAAAACGTAATCTACAAATGATTCTAAGAAAAATTTGCTGAAGACATCATAGCTCTAAGTCCGATTTCGAGTCCCCACTTTTGCAAAATAGATATTTTGCCATATGAAGTTAGGGTTTGGCCAAAAAATCTTCATAGGTTCTGATAGAATTATAGAAAAATATTATATTGGGCTTATTTTAAAGGTATTTTACGTACTTCTCAGAATCTGTATTAATATCTATAGTGTCTTTGAATTTTAGTAGAGATATCAGGATTAAATTATGAGAAATTAGCCTAAAATGAACTTTTAACTACTATATAATCATTTTAACAAATTACTTATAGACATTTTTTTTGTTTGCAGCTAAAATAAGTTCAGAACATTTCCAACAACTTTCATTCAGACAGTTTTTCTTTTTTCGAATCGTTTTAGTCATATATGTAATACTCCTATATTGCTACAAAAGAGTACGTACATTCCCAAACATCAGAGTTAAGATATATTGCTGTTTAAATGTTATTGTTTTTTTTATTCAATAATCGAATGTACCTAAATTTAAATTTTTCCTTGTTACACTTGCTGCTACAATTACAAAAATTTTATAGTCTGTCTTGTTTTGATTTCGAATTTAAAACACATCGCGAGCATTTTTTATTAGCATCATAGGAGTATTACATATATGGTTTTAGTAGAAAAAAATGTTCAAAAGTAATAAGCAAAAAAACACAATTTTTATAATTTTAATGTAATTTATTAAAAAAAATTATTTTTCTAAATAAATGTAATGTTATGTTATTATTTTTTAAATATTTTTTGCTCTCCATTCGTGGTTGTTTTCCACGACTTTCTGTTGTAACAGCCATAACCCTTCACGTTTTTTTTTCTATAACACGTTTGGAAACAGATGTTAACAACTGTACATATCTTTCTGTTCCTGCATTGGAATATTAGGATCATCTAGTGTTGGCTCATCATAAGCTAAGAATTGTACCAAGTGATCGTATGGAATATTTCTTGTGAATGCCGGTTCGGATAGTAAATTATCGTAATTCAGATCAATCGTATCAGTATAATCTGAAGCATTAAAATTGATATTATATTTTTTGTAAACTCTAGAGTTTAGTTGGATCAAGTATTTTTTCTCGATAGCATAAAATTTTTTTGATAGCTCTATCACCAAATAACATTCTATCATCAAATAACATTGTTAATAAAATGTTTTCTGGATGAGCGTAATATGAATTATTTTGGATTACACCATCTGCAATATTAAGTAAATTATGTGGTAGGTATCGTGTCCAACGAATAAACTTTGACAAAGTACAGTGCCGTATACAACAGAATTATAGTATTTTACATTGAAATACATTGGCACATAAATTCTAATAATATAAACTGCTAGAGTTTTAAAATTTTTCCGATGTTGTATTAGTTGGTGTATATAGACGTAATACCCTGCATGCTTTGGTTAGCCATCGAGAATGTACAACTGGTCCTGGTTTTATGTTAGCTAAATCAACTAAAACAACACCATTTGAAATTGCTTTGGCCATTTGATATAAATATTTAACATCTGTAGATAATTCCTGTTCTTGCTCATCACAGCTTTTCACAAAAGGCATATTTTCCAATACTATTGGTTCAAAATCACTTACAACCTGAAACAAAATGTTTAGATCAATTAAAATTAGTATAATTTTCCTATTTTAATTTGATTGAAAAAATATTATAAAATAATGTTAACCTGAAATTTTTCACAGTCTTGAATGTCTTTGTATATTTTTCCACTTGCTGCTCTTGGTCCACTCTCGTGACTGTTTTATCTAATGCTATGAATAAATGACCAAATGGTAGTTGATTGCAATGAAGCAAACATAAACCAGTGCAGTGGTCTATTTAAATGCTTTTTAACAAGTCTTATAACACCATTTTTTACTCCAGAATTAGCTGGTTCTCCATCGCTGAATATGCCAATTAATTGATCTATTGACAGTTTTTTTGATATTGAAGAATTCATTTAATTTTTTTAATTTGTGTTTTGCATTTTTTTCTTCACCCAAATTAACATATCCAAGTAATTCAGCATTAGGCTCTTTTAGAATAACTAAAAAATTTTAAAAATAATAACATAATATTATTTTTATTTTGAGAAATACGTTGAAATGTCCAAATCTAAGTAAAACAAGTAAGGACGGGACTGTCTTCGGCTGTGCCGAAGACTTCATACCTTTCATGGGGCTGTACAATAATCTTATCCCGTTCGTAATCTCCAAATAATCTGTTGTGTAAAATAAGAAATGTATAGTGAACAGATGTACATACCTACACGATTTTTAAGATAAATATAAAATAAAAAATGGCAAAAAACCCCCTTATCTGAACGATCGGTTGTATGGGATATATATTATATATAGCTCCGATCGAAATGATTTTTACAGGAAATCTTCTATGATATATTAGAATATATATCAATAAGTTTCACGTTTTTGATATTGGAAACTAAGGGAGAAATGGCCAAAAATCTTTCTATCTGAACGATCGGTTGTATAGGATGTATATTATATATAGCTCCGATCAAAGTGATTTTTTCAGAAAATCTTCTATGATATATTAAAATATATATCACCGAGTTTCACGTTTATACTTTCTAAATTAAGGAAGAAATGGCAAAAAATCTTCCTATCTGAACGATCGGTTGTATAGGATGTATATTATATATAGCTCCGATCGAAATAATTTTTTTATGAAATCTTCTTTGATATATAGAATAAATATCACCAAGTTTAACGTTTTTATATTGGAAATTGAGGGAGAAATTGCCAAAAACCTTTCTATCCGAACGATCGGTTGTATGGGATATATACTATATATAGCTCCGATCAAAGTGATTTTTTCAGAAAATCTTCTATGATATATTAGAATATATATCACCGAGTTTCACGTTTGTACTTTATAATTGCGACAGGAATGATCAAAATCGTCTTATCTGAACGATCGGTTGTATGGGAGACATATGTTATAGTGGTCCGACCCTACCGGATCGGACAAATGTCTAATATAATACCAAAAATACATCCTTGTACCAAATTTCATTGAGATATCTCAAAATTTGAGGGACTAGTTTGCGTTCAAACAGACAGACGGACGGAGAGACGGACATGGCTATATCAACTCAGTTCGTCGCCCTGATCAATTCGGTATACTTAATGGTGAGTCTATCTTCTATATTTCTCAACGTTACAAACATCGGACCAAAGTTAATATACCATTTCATGTTCATGAAAAGTATGAAAATATTTTTTTTTAAATTACATTAAAATTATAAAAATTGCGTTTTTTTTTGCTTATTACTTACAAATAGAGGTTTTTTTTTGAAAATTTTTTTCTACTAAAACGAATTCAACAAAAAAAAACTGTCTGAAAGAAAATTGTTGGAAATGTTCTGAACTTATTTTAGCTGTAAAAAAAAATGGTCCATTAGAAGTTTGTTAAAAATGATTATATAGTAGTTAAAAGTTCATTTTAGGCTAATTTCTCATAATTTGAGCCTGATATCTCTACTAAGATTCAAAAATACTATAGATATTAATACAGATTCTGAAAAGTACGTAGAATACCTTTAAAGTAAGCTCAATATTATATTTTCCTTATAGTTCTATCAGAACCTATGAAGATTTTTTGGTGTCTTCAGCGATTTTTCTTAGAATCATCTGTAGATTGCGTTTTTGCTATACTCCTGATGAAAAAAAATCCATCCATACAATTAGACACGCTCTAATATATGTATATGTGCTGCTCTCTATACTCAAGTATTTATTTGCTTTATTGTTACGATCACAGCCGATCGGCTGGTGCGTTATTATCTGTTTAAGATATTGCAGTTTTGGCGGGTGTGGAAAACCTAATAAGGCATACTGTAGACTGAAACAAAACAATTCAGACGTCACTGATTGACTTGATGGCAAAGACAGGCTAAACTTTGCCTTTGCCCTGGATAGGCTAAACTCCCCCAGCGGGTTAGGAGGGCTTAGAATATACCCGCGGCAGGTATGCCTGTCGTAAGAGGCGACTAAAATACCAAATTGATTCAAGGGGTTGTATAGCGCAACCCTTTCAAGGTGTTGCCGGCGCAAAATATAGCTTCCCCAACCCAATTATCAACCTCACCTACCCGTGGCGAATCCTGTTACTTTAACAGCCGAGGCTCTGGCAACCCCAAGTTCCTCATGGATCTAAGGGGTGGAAGGGCGAGATGGCCTTGAAGGTTTCATGCGGTCATACTAAATCGTTCCCGAGAAGGTCGGGCTGGTGTTTTAATGGTGATTGTTACCGGAACATAATGGATCTGCATCCGGCAAAGGACCGTCAACATCGATAACACTCCCCAAGGCCTTCGGGGAGTGTCCTTATCATAACAACAACAATAACAACAGGCTACACTGTTTATACTTCCGGCAACGAAAGTATCAGCCAAACTCATTCATCTAAGCAGGGAGGACCTACGAACTCTCACTGGGTACTATACGGGACTCTGCGATCTACGATATCACATAAGTAAAGTTAAATCTATTCGATACTCAAATTTGTCGTTTCTGTGAGCTGGAGGATGAAACGGCGGTTCATATTATCTGCGAATGCGTCGCTCTGGCAATGCAGAGATTCTCCCATCTAGGTGGTGTGACTCATAATCCCTATGCGATATGGAAGAAACAGCCTGAAGAGGTACTTAGATACATTAAAAGCCTCCACATACAAAATTAGGCTGCAAGGTCATGCAAAGGTCGCAGTATTTCGAGTTCTCAATAGTATACAGTATAATAGGGCATTTAGTTCAACCAAGTACGAGTTGAAAGTCTCTTAAAATTCGCATTAATTTTTGACGATTTTTTTTTCGAAGGCTGTATCAGATTTTCTATACGAAGGGGGTATAGAAGAATTTTGTTGACGCAAATTGATTAAAACTTGCCTCTGATACTTTCGTGATGATTCTGAATTGATGAAGCTAACTTCTATTACGTTTATGGTGCGCTATACGCGAACTTTATGTCCTCGTTATGTCCTTCAAAGGGGAAAAGTGTCCTATGAGTCGTTTTAGTTTTCTTTAACAAATAGCTATATAGAAATTCAAGTCGTAAGAGATACAGCAAAAGCCTGCATTAAACGTGTCATGGTTGCAAATGTAATAAAGTAATTTCTGTTGTCACAGCGCACGGCACAAACTCGCAAATATATTTGAACGCAATAAACTCACCCACGCATAAAATGTATAACTACAAACGCTGATTGGCATATGTTAATACAAATATGTATAACCAATTTCAAGTCATGCTGCAATATTACTTTGCTAACAACAACAAAATACTAAAGTAAATAAAATAAAATAAAGTTGGGCAAAAATAACTCAATTTCAATTTGAATGCCAATTCATGCACGATTATTATTCATATGCGAGCATGGAGGAATAACCGGGTGAAGTAAGCCGTCAATTGTCTCGCTCTAAATTCTTCTTTGTTCTGTCATTCGGCTATCTGAAAATTGTTCACCAATGTTGTCCCCGAAAAAGTGTTGTTTTTTGCATTTTTCACGAGTAAAATATGCCACTTTTAGTACTTTTTTCACATAAACTATTAGGTGAATATCGATGGACCTTTACTGGATTTAATTACAGAAAGTCAACATTTAGGGTATCTTTGGTGTTGGCTTCCATAAGTAAGGCCGTGCCAATCGAATACTTCCATATTTTTGATATTATCATTATATACATACATATGTTTGATTTGTTCCAACAAAATTTAAGCAGGTCTTTGTTAAAAAAACTATTTGCATTCGCGTCATGACGCGTTATATTCAAGCAAAGATCTTCCCCTGTACAGTGCTCCTGAAGACTTTCGAAAAATGTTTTTCTCATTCCTACAAGAACCCCAAAATTGTCGTATTATACCTAATTTTGAAAAAACTTCGCCTAAACAGTGGTGTTCTAAATATACAAAAAATTGTAACTCACTGTTGCTGTTTGGCACTAAAAATCAGAACACTAAGATGAGAGGAATGTTACACTTAAGGACTGTAATTTAGAATATATGAATCCAGCTCGCTTCGGATCAGCATCTTATGGTTCTAGGCCGAATTCCGCTGGGCTAGTCTATCCCCTGATATATTTTGGTAAATAATAACTTGGTAACATTAGTAATACATCATGAATTCAACGGTCAAGAATTTTTGGGAGATCTTCTGATTAAGTTTGCTATTATATATTAGAAGAACATATGTTTTAATCCCGACTCTCAGCGACAAATCAATAAAGCAGATGAACATGTCAATGAATTTTAAGGGACGGAAACACATTTAAGGCTATCACGATGACTTCCAGGTGTGACTTCAAAACTTTTCATCGGACCCGAAACCCATTTAAGTTCCGCCAAAGGCAGAAAAGTTTAACTAAATAACTGACGTACATATAGTACTTTATATGAATAACACATGTTTCTTTTATGTCCGGGTTTTCAATGAAAGTTTCAACTGCAGTTGAAATTGAGAACAGTTAAAGTGGCCAAATTGAATTTTTTATTTTTATTCGATCCTAAAAGTAATGTTAACTCGCACTGGTCCTTTGTATTAAATTTTGCATTGGCGTTAGGTGGCACTGATATGCTGAAAAAAGCAATTTCTGTAATGGCTTTCGTAGCAAGGTATTTATTTTTCTACTCCTATTTTTTCAAAGCGGGTAAAAATTTTACCCTCTTCTGACCCTCGCAAATACATCACTACCGTTTCAGATAGCGTACATCTTCTGTCTTTTTTATTTACTTCACCTGGTGATTCCACCATGATATGCGAGTGAGAAATTTTCTTTTACACTTTTCTTCTATACGCACACAATTTATGATATTTGTTGCATTCAAAACGTAAATAAATTTTCTGGGTCATGACAACTACTTCTAGTGCCAAACTGTGGGACATTAGAAATTGTGGGATTGTGAAGCTCAACAAATATAATGTGGGTGCATATGTGCATGTATGTGTGAGTATATGGCCGCTGCTGATATGAAAACTTCTTGTTTATTTGACTTGAACAACAAATAAACAAATTGTGGCGCGTTGATGCCTGCCTATGTGTGTGTGCGTGAGTCTCTTCCTGTGCGGCAAGACGGCAGAAAAATTATTTGCATATAAATATGTGTTGATTACTAACGATAATACAAATATACATATTTGCCACTGAGCGCAAAAATGTTAAGTCAGTTTTGTTTAGCTCGATGTCGGAGAAGACAGGGTAGGGCAAGAAATGATTACAACGTCTAACAGCGCACAGTGGTCGGTCTTATATGGACTTGGTGGCCAAAAATACTTCCGGTATAGATATCAACGTGAAACTTTGGTTACGGCTTTACAAATGTGTGAGAATTATTTATTCGTAAAATTGTTGCGTGTGATACCTTCATACCGACCCACAACCACCCACTTCCACCGCATGCATAAATAAAAATAAATGTAAGGCGCGATAACCTCCGAAGAGATCTAAGGCCGAGCTTCTATTCCATTTTGCGTCGTGCTTCTCTTGATTTTCCCTACAAATTGGCCGGACGGGACCTACATGTTTTATGCCGGCTCCGACCGGCATCTGCAAGGCAGATGAGTTTTCACTGAGAGCTTTTCATGGCAGAAATACACTCGGAGCGCTTGCCAAACACTGCCGAGGGGCGACCCCGCTTAGAAAAATTGTCTTATAATTGAAAAACCTTATTTCTAAAATTTTGATGTTGGTTTGCCCGGGGTGTGAACCCAGGGCATTCGGTGTGGTAGGTGGAGCACGCTTCCATCACACCACGGTGTCCGCCGGTCACCGCATGCATACAAAAAGTAAATAGATGTGTGGGGAAAAGTGGTAAGATGTGTCTAACACAAATACAATGTTTAATAGAATTAAATAAATAAATTAAAGTTATTAAAAGATCTTGCATACATAACAATAACAAAACAACAATCACACACAAAAGTTTACATTTGCATATCGTCGACTGGATAAAATAATGCCGTATGTTACTTCTGAGTGCATATGACATACGACAATAATTTATAATGTTGACGCTATCAGAAAACTGTCGCAAAACATAGTTAGTGGCAGAAAGTGGCAGCTGATATTAACACTTTAGAATCTTAAAACTTTGACTAATAATAAGATATAAGTCCCAACGTGAGGATCGGCGAGGAACCCAACTAAAACTTTAGCTGAAATTGAAATATTTGTGCAAATAAACAAATAAAGCCACTGGTGAAATTTTAAATAACAAAAAAGAACACAACAAACTGAAGACACTAGAATTATTTCAAAATTAAGTAAATACCCTTGGCTTCAATATTCATTTTTATTTATTTCAATACAATATTTTATGTATTTTTAAAGAACTTAAACTTGCACTTTATTTTTAACTTGCTCACACTGCAAAAACCAACTAATACCATAACCTCACTTTTGAAGATATTCTTAGAGAGTACAGCTCGAATACAACAAAAACAAATATACCTTTTAAAAGGCTGTTCTAATAAGAGTTACTAACGACACATTTGGTGACAAACTTTTCACTTCGATTTTTTTATGTTTGGCCTATGGAACCGACCACTGTGCAGCGGCCATAAAACTGAAACGGAAAAGGCAATAAGCCGTGAAAAACATAATTCAGCAAAGTCTTCTCACTAGTCTTTTGTGCATGATAATATACTATCTACTTATTTCTAAATATCTAAACACATTATAATGTAAATATTTATGTGCGTGTGCAAGCGTACAACGTTTGTGTGTGCTTTTCGCGACAGACAGTAACAAGCACCTAATATAATTTAATTTGTTTACAGTAACTTATAGGCGAAATGGGACGGTTAATATTTTTGATGTCAACTTTTTAGGCAACGATTAGCAACGTATTTATTAGGAAAATAAATTCAAATTGTTCTAAAGTACATAGCAGAAATACTGACCGTTATTAGTTGAATTTAGACTTTTATAAACAAATGCTTAGAAACAGAAGTCATTATAATTCGAGCGGAAAAAGAAAATTGTAACATATATACACTGATGCTAATATGCATACAATTAACGACGAAAGTTAAGTCTGATACGCATTTCAGACAACACATCAAAGCGCTTCTACGCTAATATGTTGTTGCGCTGCACGCCTTTACGCTTACACGAATGTACGCTGATACGCTTTCACGATCACTCGCTTATACGTTTACGCCTACTCTAACACCTGCTTACGGTATTACGCTTGTACGTTTATTTGATTAACATTTGGCAATCTATTTTTATTTATTTTTTACGCTATAGGTAAAACACTCAGAGAAAAAATCGTTCTAAAACGAACGAAACAAGTTCAAAATTTAGAACATTCGTTGACAAAAAAGTTTGTACTATAGTCCAAAAATTTATGTTTCTCTTATTAAGAAATTATTCTTATTTGAAGATGTAATCTGCATATATACTTAAAATATTTCATAAAAAGTTTGAGAATTATCTGTGCATAAGTGAATGGAAAAATAATTGAACGAAAAATAAAAGTTAAAAAATTGATTTAAAAAATTTTATAGTTTGACGGTGATCGAACTCGCGCCACGCGATCGCAACCACAACATCATAAGCGCTGGGCCACTACGACTGCTTAATAGCTTGCGCCAAATGTTGTATTTAACATTGTAGTACACACGAATTTTACCGTTTCTTTTTACTTGAACTTAATTTAAGAACATTGTTCTTAATTTAAGAACATTGCTCTCATTAATAGAACATTTGTTCATATTTTAAGACCAACCGTTCTCTTTTCAAGAAAATGTTTGTCAGTTCAAGAACAAGGTTGTTGTTTTGAGAACAGGTCGGTCATGTTTCAAGAACAAAAAAGTAAGAACATGAAAATCTTGAATTGGGTCCGGTGGTGCTGGATTTTAGAACGGCGTTTTTCTCTGAGTGAAACACTGTTATGCTTCAACCTAACACGTCTACGCTATTACTCTTACTACTACACCTGTAACTGTGACTACGACTATGGCTTGCGTTTAAAGCTGATTTTAGCTATTTTTAGAATGATTTCAAAATGCTTAAAGTTATTTATTTTTGTTGTATTTGAAACATAAACTGGAATGAATTTTATAACGAAGCATATCGTTAGCTTAATGTGAAAATGTGCTAAGTCAACTTTTACGAATTTTACAGGAGACGAAAAAAATGAATAACTTTTGAAGTAACCTTCTTTTTTTCAAAACTGTGAATGAGGATACCTTAATTTCAATGCTTTTGAGTGTAGAAGCTTTGAAAAAGATAAATAAAAATCATGTATGCTAACCCAGCAGCTATTTTATGACTTAGCACAATTTCCGCACTCATAACAAATTTTTTCTCTTGACTTAGCACTTTTTACTCAATATGTTTTCCCATCACTCCTCACCTTTAATGATTGAAATAAAACACTAAAACTATATATTTCACAAAAAATACTATTTATTTGTCAAACTATTTCTAACGGTTCTGATCTGGACTCTTTAGCCGGATGGTGCGCAGACAATAACTTATTTTTAAATTCAAGCAAATGCTGTGTTGTGTCTTATTCCATAAAGACAACTGCCACATACTTTATCTACAAACTAAATGCTAAATCTCTTAATCGTTGTCAAGAGAGTAACAACCTGGGTGTAATTTTTGACTCCAAACTCTCTTTTTCTAGTCACATTGACTTCGTTGTTTCAAAATTGGTTGCAATGGTTGGGTTCAGTAGACGTAACACCAATGACTTTATGACGTTAAACGCACTTTATATATCCTTGGTCAGAATTCGTCTTGAATATTGCTCAATAATATCGAATCCTTTCTATGAATCTGACTCCTATAAAACTAAGAGAGTTCAAAAAGTTTTTACAAAAATTACTTTGCGTATGTTTCACTGGCCAGACGGCCTCTCATCATATACCAGCAGGTGCAAATTGCTTTGTCTTCAGACTTTGCATGACAGAACAACTTGAATCTCACTCATGCTTGCCTATAATGTAATAAACGTTAGCACGAATTGCTCTGATTTATCTAATTTGTTCATTCCATATATTCCACTGCGCGTGATCTTCGGCATAATAGATTATTTATCGAAATAACTCATAAAACGAATTATGCTATGAATAATAGAACATAACTAGGACTATACATCTAGCAAATCGATTCAGTAGTGTTCTTAATTTTAATAACAGCTTATATAAGTTTAAGCTTGAATTGTTTTCTATTTTTAACTAGTCTGTAACAAAGCATATAGTTATCGATATGTAAGAATTGAAGTAGATTATGGTCAGCGCAAAGCATTTACCAAACACCAAAGGTATGTCTCAATTGGGTGAATCCAATATCAAGGGGTTGTGTAGGCAACCCCCTCAAGGGGTTCCCAGCGCAATATATAGTCTCTCCAACCCAATTGCCAACCTCACCTACCCGTGGCGAATTCTGTTTCATTGACAGCCGAAGCTCTGGCGACCCCAAGTTCCTCATGGAACTAGGGGGTGGGGAGGACGGGATGGCCTAGAAGGTTTAATGTGGTCATATAAATCGTTCCCGAGATGGTCGGACTAGTACCTTAATAGTGCTTTGTTACCGGAACGTACCGGATCTATATGCGGCAAAGGACCAACAACATCGGCCCAAAGCCTTCGGGGAGTGTTTTTTATCGTTAATACAACAGAAACAACAAAGCATATACTCTTAGACTGAATGAATTAAATAAGTAAATAAAATGCGCGCACAAAGAAATGACTAGTAATTCAGATTGATATTATTAACTGTTGACTTAGCACATAACAGTTGACGACTAAGCACATTTACACATCATTGCAAACACGTAAAAATTAAAAATTAAAATATTTTTTCTTGTATCGATGTATTTTGAATTCAGTTTAAAACTGCATAAAATACAATTTTTTCAGATGATAACTGTTATGTAAAATAATTTCGAAACGGTTTCGAAAAATTTCGAAAATTCGAGAAATATTTCGAATATATATATTGTGAGTTTAGGAAATTTTTTAGAAAAAAGTTATTCAGTCTAATTTCGGCTGCCACCGCTTATTGTAAACCGGGACTATGACCGCAAAATTAAATCTCAGCTCGTTTTGTCTGTGATTTTTGAAGTTTTTATGATGCACATACAAAAAAAACATGTTAAAATCAAGTAAGGAAGGCTAAGTTCAGATGTAACCGAACATTACATACTCAGCTGCCAAATTACAAAACTTTTAAATTACCTTCTTTTAAAAGTGGGCGGTGCACGCGCCCACTGTCCAAAATTTTACTAATTTTCTATTATGCGACATAGTCAACACACCTTACCAAGTTTTATCGCTTTATCCGTCTTTGGTACTGCATTATCGCACTTTTTCGTTTTTTCGAAATTTTCGATATCGAAAAAGTGGGTGGTGTATAGTCCGATTCGTTCATTTTAAATAGCGATCTGAGATAGTGGCCCAGGAACTTACATACCAAATATAAGGTACCTCAAATTTACTCAAGTATCGTGTTTCACGGACAGACGACGGAGGGCATGGCTAAATGAATTACTTTTTTCGCCCGTTACGGAATACCGTTATGGCGAACAAAATTATATACTCTTTGAGCTCTGCTCAGAAGTTTGGAAATTTTTATAAGATTTTAAAAAATTATCCTGATTTTTCGAACATGTTTTGAAGTGGTTTGTCTAGTTTTATGGTGTCTATCAATGTTATTCTCATGTGTCTGTGATACTCGATAGTAGAAAAAAGTATTCCCTCATAGAAGTTTACACCTACATTTCTGCTGTTATATTCTCTAACGCGCGCAGATGTGTGTCATGTATCGTTAATATGTAACATTTGCATATGACAGTGCAGCCACTTACTCATGCCCACAATAGGCCACCAGCAAGTAACATCCTTTATCAAAAAACAATTAGAATAAATTAATTGTAAGCGTGTGGCAGACAAATGCCTGGCACATCAGAAATGCAACGCATAAAATACCTCAATAGCAATCTAAAGACCAATGTAGCACGATAACATATCGCACTCTTTTATCAGTTGCAGATAAACTGACACCATGAATTAATTGTTTTAGACAAACACAAGAAAGTTTTGTCATATCAAACACTCAATATATTAAACAATACCCAATTTTATAGAAGATTCGTTGCAGTCTCATATCATACTCTCCTTCTATGGCACTAAGCCGCTGCGCTAGGTCATCTTGACTCGCAATTTCAAGACTGTCGTCACTCTCACGTCTGATTTGGCTCTCTACCTTAATTTGCTCAATATACATTAAAGTAACTTCCGATTTATTCGTTTCATATTTAAAATCTCACATCAAGCACGACGCACAATGGCAAGATAAGGCGAGGTAAGCCAACGAGAGAGGCTGCTGTGACTTCGCTATAGCGATATGACAGTACATTATAAGTTGCAATGTTAAATATAATTCTCTCTTGGGAAACGCAGAACTCATAAAGCGTATAGCTTATCCACACAAAAATTAGAACTTACTCATACTTGATTACTTATCACGTCATACGTCCCTATTTCTTGCGTTATGATTTATGAAACTCCTTAGGGCTGGCGGAGAAATTTGAATTGTTGTGCACTTGTGACAGCTGTCGCACACCGAAAATATCATGGTAATTTGTGTAGTGGAATATCGTCAAACGAGTGCTTGCCGTCCTATGCCAACTCTCGATATCGCAGACGTGTGCCTTAACATCACGCTGTACACATAGGGCAGGAGTCGAGTTGTGGTGAGGCAAAAAATACGCCATTGTTCTGTGATAAATTATACACATATTCTACTGTGATCAAATTAAGAACTTCTGCGAAGGAGACCATACTCTCTACGTATGAGACGAAGTTCTCATGTCAGGTAGGGTGTATGCATCTGGTGGAAAAATCCTCACTTGTTAGACGACCATGTATACTGGTGAACCCCAGATGGTTACGCTGCTACTGCCATCGGTGTGGTCGGGCCTCCAGTAGTGATCGTCATACATCTGGCTCGACTTTGGAGGTCGCGACTCATATGCGTCACCCGTGACGTACTTTTTCGTTTACTACAACATGCTCATCAGAATGTCCGTTTTAGATGGTATGAGTGGTTCCTATATCGGCAAAGTTTCCTATTCTGATCCCTAGAATATCGAGTTTGTTTCACACAGATACAAATGAGCGCCTTATGTTACACAATCGTGACCTCACGACCGTCTGTACAACCAACTCAGCTCCAAATAATATGGAAACATAGTATTCAGGCTTTCGAATTCCAGACTCAAGTGGCCCTAGCACAACATTTTTTATGATATTATTTATTGCTCTGAATAATGGAAACTATTATTTTTTATCTTACATAGTAAAAGGATAATATAGAAGAGAAATAATATATGTAGCACATGGTGCCCAGCTGTGCTAGAATAAACGGCATTTCGGCAGGTACACGCGGTATCGTAAGAGGCGACTACATATAGCCAAATCCGACTTAATTGCTACATTCCAACGTAGTCGCACGCACTTTCAAGGTGTTGCGTGCGCGGCACAAAATATAGTGCTGTGCGACTCTCAGACCAATTGTCAACTGCTCTACTAGCGCGTGTGGCGTAATCCTGTTAGACTCTTATCAGCACGCGAGCTCTGGGCGACCCGAAGTTCCTCTGGATCTGGGGGTGGGATGGCGGTATTGTCGTTGGTCCTTGAAGGTTTCATGTTGTGGTCTTATAACTTAAATTTGCGTTTTCGAGATGGGTTGTGTTATGAGCCTTGTGCCTTGTACAATGGTGGTGCTCTTTGTTAACCGGATTGCAGCGTTCTGCCGCTACCCCACTTGACTCTGCATACGCGGCACATTACCTACATATTTTCCCAGCATCTCTGATCAGCACTTCTCGCAAGGCCTGTCGGGGGCTCTCTCGTGTATCGACGACAAACAACACTACTGCAGCTCCCTTACAGTGAAATGAGTGGAGACCTGGTCGCTTGCGGATGTGGCAGTTGGTACGGAAAAACTCGTCGCCTTTCTCTTCTATGTTTGGTGATTGCAGCTAAATAAATAAGCGAAAACTAAAAAATAGCCACTCAATTAAAGAGGTGCAATTAATGTTCAAGGAGTCTGTCGATTACGAGTCGCTCAAGTGCCAACTAATAATATTTTTGTTGTTATTAACTTTCGATATAACGTTTGCTATTATATGTTTTGTTTTTTGAATATGTTTCTATTAATATGACTGAACGTGTGCGTAGTATGATTGGGGTTTGTGGGTGGGCTTGCATGCATGTATATATGAGATAATAATATGGTCGAGGTGTTGACAGACACGCTCTGGCCCAGACAAGCAGGGCGCAGGTTATAGATGCCATGAGTGACTAAAAGCCATTGTTTTAGGCCGTAACATCGCGTTTTGCTTGATCTT
>JARSSU010048778.1:0-53331 GCA_029619165.1 Eurosta solidaginis
TCACCCTGATCCACCTTTATGGCGATATCCCTAATGACGTCCACCTATAGAACTATGGCCCACTCCCTCATAAATCTTTTTAATGCCTTTCATTTGATACACATGTCATACAAACACAATTTCAGGTTTCCTCGGTTCATTTTCCTACATGGTTATTTTGCTTATGTTGTCACCATAGCTCTCAACTGAGTATGTATGTTCGGTTACACCCGAACTTAACCTTCCTTACTTGTTGTATTAAAATTTAATTTTGGTTGCAGAATGCGACAATATTCACTTTTTTTTACCACAGCTTTCAAGCTATTTTTCAGATATGTTTTGCTAAAGAAGAGCTTTATTGCAGAATATATCTATAAAATTACCACCTTTGAAATCGTATGTTTCAAGAAATGAAAAACCAGCAATGTTAATGTTTTGTAAAACATAAAATGTAGTTAAATTTTTCCCGCTGAACCACGAATAGGAAATGATGCTTCGTAAGTCGTAGAGCCTCTTTGAACGAACTGATTTTTGGTCTATTTTTGGCGTTCAACAAGCTGTTCCAGGCAGATATGGAACCAACACCAATCCAAGAACATATACTTATACGATGCAACTAACAGGCTTGTTACTGCCGTGAGGCTTAGCCGAACTCTACATCGCCTTACAATGTAGCGGAGCGGTCTGAGACGTGCATTGCACTGTATTTGAACAGAGCCTTCTCCTCACTGCGCCATCATTCGAAGTAATCTTGGCACAGCAAGGGGCGCTGCTGCTACAAAAAGGTTGACAAGTTAAAGAGAGCTAAAAAAGAGGCTCCGGCATACTCATAAAATCTAAAAGGAACAAGCGCTGCGACTCTGGCTATCACTTAAAAGTTGAAAGAAGTAGGAAAGTAGCTAATCAAATCCTGAATGCAGCAATAATAGATCACAAGTATTCCTAAGGGCAGATAACTTTAGAAACTTGGGGCTATGAAAAAATGGAGAAAGTTGGGCGACAAACCAAATAAACCGTGGTAGCGATCCAGTAGGTATAATAATAAGTTAATAAAGCTGAACAATATTAATACCATAAAGGATGTTTTTTTTTCAATTTTCCAATGGCAAGAGCTGAATCTCATGTGTTGTGAAGTCGGAGGACGCGCTTAACTAACCTAATGCAGCATCAGCAGCGTAATATATCGACATTGGATTGGAAGAGGCTTTGCATGTACTAGTTTTCCAAATAAAAAAGGAGGCGGAGTATATGTTGTACCCTTAGCAAAAAGAAGACTTAGTCGCAATGCACGAAATGTTTAGGGGGGCTAAAAAATCAATGTTGCCAAAAGTTTTAAAGACCAGCCCATTCGCGTCGAGTTAACTCCTCTTAACTACTGAAAGAGTTCGGTGTAGTTATATAACCCTAGCTGTGGCTCTGATTTGAAGGGAAGGTTATTGAAATTTTTCTTAATGTATTGGTTTGGTTGTTCAAACAATGACTTTTGATCCTAACGGTATCTTTGAATGAACTTTTTAGTAGAGGTTTGCAGAGTCATTGCCTGATAATTTCCAGAAAGTCTTATACACACCAGAAAAAATCTTTCAAGCGTGCTTTCAACTTTTTATTACGCGCGGTTCCCTTACTTCTCCAAAGCTTTTACAAGGATAACAACCAACACTACTCCTTCAAAACCTGAATATGCCTTCAAACAAAAAAGTTTTATAAATAGCGGATGTGTGAGTATGTATGCCGAAGTATGAATACTTCCGTGCACATGCACTTAACTTTTGACTTTTACACACATATATTTTGTTTTTGTTTTACGTATATTTTAATCACATTGAGTATAAGGAGCATTAATAAGGAGCTAAAGGAGATAAGTCTTATTTGAAGCAAAAAATAAAAATTAAAAATATTAATGCTGAAAAAAAAACCTTCAAAAAAATACCAATATCGCATTGAAAAAAGGTAAAATTCAAGTATACAAAAAAAAGTAACAAAACACATTGCAAAAAAGCACACCAAGCACTTACTTTGTGTGTGCTTATTTACATACAAATTTACGATTCAGTAGCGCAAAATATTAATGTTGAAGTATCTAATAAAAGCCAACTAAGAACATATGTAGCAGTAAGAAACGTACGTAAACAGGGTGCTGGTATAGATATTTATTTATTTTTGTGTTATGATAGCTTTCTTGACCATAATGTTGCTTTTAGTGCAGTAAAACTCCACTATTACGTCCCAACGTTCGCTAAGCACCTTAGCTTCTCAGGGCGAAACTGCATTTATTAAATATTTTTTCAATTTACCAACGTAATTTGACATGGAATTATAAAAATAGTTGTTTAAAATTTCAACAATGTCCAAAATTAAAACCAAACAAAAAACAATAACGAAAATGGACTTACATACATATACATATATGTTAAATATTCTATTATAAACATATCGCTAATACATCTATATGTGGTACAATTGTCAAACTAAACAACAGAATTAAAGGCATAACAAATAAGCCGCGGAAATGCAATCCATGAATAATGGAGAAAGGAACACAACAGTAAACATAAAAGAGACAAAAGTTAGCCAACTTAAAATGTCAACTCAAGTTTTATTAGAATGCAAGCGGTATACCATAACGCCAACCATCTCAACAACGCCATCAAAAATATCACAATCACACACGTCCACCAAGTAAAAAAGCAACTAGAAAAAACCAAAAAACTATTCTACAAATATGAACATCGAAATTACACAAACAAATTAGACATAAAATTTCCAACACAACATACACCATGCGGAAAAATAGTAAAACGACATTAAATAATACAGATTTTTCCAATTTTATCGAAAAACAAAACTTCTTAAGCCAAAGAATAAACAAAAGAAGAGAAGAAACACACAAATCAAAATTAAATAGACTAAAATACCAACAAATATGTGCTATTGGTACCACATAAACAACGACTTTTGTAAACAAAACAACATTGAATTCCGGACGAAGTTAGATGGCTACTTCCCTAGTAGGAAATTTCAATACCTACTACAAAAACAAACTTCACACCGATAAATATCATAGCCGAAATGGAACAGGTATACAAAATATAAAAGACGACAAAGCAAGGATGTTGCCCGTAACAAATTAAGTAATAGGTATTGCAGTTTAAACGAAATGCCCGACAAATGAAAAAGAAAAATCATCCTTCATGCCTTTAATAAAGCAAAAACCTTTTTAAATCAACACAAAATATCGTGATAAAACCGGACGCAGACAAAGGCAATAAAACAGTGGCACTATATAAGATGATTACATGACAAAGATGAAAACAATACTAGACGACAAAGTACGTATAAACGATGAGGAGTGACCCCACGAATGAGCTCCAAAAAAGAATAACAAAATAGTAGAAGAGCTTCACAAAAAACAACAAATCAATCAAAAGAAAAACAACTATTAGCATGTTCCACTGCAATTGCCCCAAGAATTATGGGCTCCTAAAATACACAAACGTGATATTCCACTTCGTCCAATTGTATCATCAATTAACGCTCCATGCTACAACATGTCTAGGTATGTAGGAAATATACTTAAAAGTTAGTATCTAATGAGCACAACATCAAAAATCCTTCGAGTTTAAAGAACGGCTGAATGCCATAAAGGTCAATGACGAAGATATATTAGTTTCCTTTGATGTAGTATCACTATTACGAACATTCCAACTATTCTGCTACAAAAATAATTTTAAAAAAGTGGGGGGAAATAGAAAAAACAACAAACATACAAAAGAGAAATTCCAACAAATGCTAGAATTCTGTCTTAAAGAAAACAACTACTTCGTTTGGGGTGAAAAAACTGTATGCCCAAACATTTGGGATGCCCATGGGCAACCTCTGTCACCAACAATCGCAGATATAGTCATGGACGACTTACTCAACGACTCCATATCTAAACTAAAAAACACTACACAACATCGAGATAAAATTATGGTTAAATATGTAGACGATATCTTCGCGATAGTGAAAAGAGATGTGTGTGTGATACTATCCTAGATCAATAAATAGTACCACAATAAATTAAAGTTCACTCTGAAACAGAAACGAATTTTAGATACCCTTTTTAGATACACGGGTTCATAGATATAATAACATTCTGACATTAGATTGGCACACAAAACCTACCTCGTCTGGCCGCCTGATAAACTTTCTATCAGCCCAACCCTTCAAATACAAAATAAATACCGCACACTCTGACTATTAACAACTAGAAACATCTACAACAATAACTTTCCAAAAAACACTTATAGACAGCCTAATCGAGAGAAAATGTCAAATGTTGAAAATAATATCAATACAAATACAACAAGAACCACAACTGATCAACCCAAACAGTATTACAGTGTTAAGTACATACCTAGATTAACGAATACTTCTACAAGCACATTACGTCTAACAACAATAACATAGTTTAGCATACACATCGAATAATACATTATATAGTATCTTCACAAAACCAAAACCCCTCTCAAAACTTCACAAACAAAACAACATTGTCTATGAAATACCATGCAAAGGTAAGAAAACGAAAGCTGCGATTTTATAGGCACGACTAAGCGAAGTCTAGGAGTCCGCCTAAATGAGCATGAAGCAGACATAAGGAAAAAGAAAATCACACAGCGCTATCGCAACACACCACATCAAGCGGTCACTCAGCTGATATGAAAAATGTCAAAATATTAGACAAAGAGAAACGAACAAAATCAGATACACTATAGAGAGCTTACGAATAATGGAGAAAAGGAACAAAACAGGTAAACATAAAAGAAGACACGGATTGCATTTCCGCGGCTTATTTGTTATGCCTTTAAATTCTGTTGTTTAGTTTGACAATTGTACCACATATAGATGGTATTAGCGATATGTTTTATAATAGAATATTAACATATATGTATATGTATGTAAGTCCATTTTCGTTTATTGTTTTTGTTTGGTTTTAATTTTTGGACATTGTTGAAATTTTAAACAACTATTTTATAATTCATGTCAAATTACGTGGTAATTGAAAAAATATGTAAATAAATGCAGTTTCGCCCCTGAGGAAGCTAGGTGCTTAGCGAAACGTTGGGACGTAATAGTGGAGTTTTACTGCCACTAAAAGCAACATTATGGTCAAGAAAAGCCTATCATAACACAAAAATATTTACGATAATTTTATGACCGGCTACAACTAATATATTATATTTTTCTTATTTGGACCAACTGAACGATTTCGACCAACACACTTCTGAGTAAAACTCGCTGTAACGTTGCATATTCAATAACTCATATAATATTGTACCGAATTCAGAGAAATTCCACTTATTTGCAACCTTCTACTATCGTTCGTATCGCTAAACCGTTGAATAAATAACTCCAATATTCAATAATGCAAATGGTCTTTTAGGCGGGTCGATTTGAAATCGCTCATTGCTCTGTGAAAATCGTATTCTAGGGATCAAAATAAGAAAACTTTGCCGAAGGAACCATACCTCTAAACGAATTCTGGTGTCCCCCAATTTGGGTCGAACTTTTGGGTAGGGGCAAATTTTGAAAATTCCACTTTGACCCATTTAGAGTGTCCAATCGAGTCCAAATGTATGACCGACCACCACTAACTTTGGAGGCCCGACCCACGATGCCAGGGCACACCCTTGGAACCCCCCGGGGGTTCACCATACAAACATTTAAAAAATCGCCGGTTTGCACTTTACATGAAAAAATCAGCGAAATACTAGTTTTTTCTTTTTGGAGTTTATTTCTCTTTAGAAATTTATTTAGTCAGAAACATATGTAAATGAAAAAAGAATTTAACTTAGTAATAGAAAAGAAATTAAAAAAATTATTAGAAGTTATCGTTTTTACAACCCTTTTAAAACCAAGCATCACTGTGATGCATTTGCATGTCGTAAACATAGTGTGTGGGTTTTTTATTCACCGTTTAAAAAATGAAGGTATAACTGTGACACAAGGCAGATCGTAAATTGCTTGTGTTGTCTTTTAAGCCACACAAGACCCAAGTCAGGTAGAATTGAAATTACCATTCATTCTTATTACCTCGTCTCGTGACTATATATAACGCAAACAGTTTTTGTGAATGCACTAAGTCGTTGTGAAGAACTCAAAGTGTGAAGTGCTAATTTCAGATAAAAAATATTTCAAAAAAAATAATAAGTGAAGTGACCATTCCAAATCAAAAAGTTTACAATGAATCCACCATCCTCTACACCGCAAGATGAAGCAAATACACAACAACTATCGAAAACCCAATGAGTATATACCCAAGCATGATTACTGTTTTTGGTGTGTCTACTGATTTAACTGATCTTAATTTACCAACCCATCTGCATATCTTGAATATTATTTTACTTAAGCGAACGTGCTAAAACAGAACAAAAAAGTTTTCCCATAAATCATTCACTATTCAAGTACAAGATAAGGTGATTGGAATTGGGAAAAAACTTGGTATGGAAATAATGCTGAAAAAAAGTGTATTTAATAAATTGAATAAATTGCTTGACAAGTATCAAGAGCAAATCAAGAGAAGCAACAACACCCAACAATTAAGAGTATGTAAAATACTCTGGAAACAATTTTTTACATTGGAACATGTAAATGCGATTTGAAGGCAGCTCCATGTGCATGCGGCTGGGTTCCCAAACACCTCAAGAGTTCATGCACGATCAACATAATCAGAGAAGACAACAATGGATGCATTTATGATGGAAACTGAAGAGCAAGGAGCAACGTCTATGTCATCAATGCCAAACATACAAGATCCGATGATTCACATACGCACCGCCACGGTTCAAGAAGAGATGGATAGAAGCACAAGTTCACAATACACAGAGATATACGATTGTTTTACTTTGCCTTGGTATGTGACAGATTTGGTGTGCCTGACAGAGTAGCATCAGCATTGGGAACCGCTCTTTTGCAAGATTTAAAATTAAAGATAAGCATGGGAAACCTCTCATCATGGATAAATCGAAAGTCGCAGAGAAAAGAGAAATGCAGACAAGAAGTGCTTCGCAAAACGGTTAGATGATACCAGTTGTTAGCGTTTCATTCGATGGCAGAAAAGATGATACTTTAACGATAGATAAAATTGATGAGAAGTATCATACTAGGATGGTAAAAGAACCTCATCTTGTTATTTGAGAGAACCCAATTCTGAATTGATTGGTTACGTAAGACTGGAACATGAAACCGCTGAATAAAAAACAACCAAATTAAATGGTTTTTTCAACGATAAAAATATCTCACTGGATGCATTAATGGAATATGCACTGACGGTGAGCCAACAAACATGGCCACACGGTGGAATTATACGACGATTCGAATGCTGTTAAAAAGACCATTGCATTGGTTCGTTTGCCTTCTACACTTCAACGAACTTCCGTTTCGGCATTTGTTTGAAGCTTTGGATAAATCAACTGCACTGGACCAACATCGGCAACCGGAAAACTGAGCCATCAATCGAAACTTGTTTAAACTCTTCCGGTAAGTTATTGCTATCACTCATTTATTATAATTGCAACCATTTTAATTATTTTATTATTATATATTTCAGGTGGTGGACGGCTTCCAGAAAATTGAGTGGAAAATATGCCCCTGCTCCAGAAAAAATTGAATTTTCCACCGATTCGAAGTACTTATACGACAATGGGCCATGCAATTTCTAGCGGCGCGTGGTTCCGGTGGATCGTGGGAAAATTGTACATATCGGTGGCTCACCAAGGCACTAGATTATTGCGATTATATGTGACAACGGAAAAATCCAGTGCATATTAAGAATTCTGGTTGAATTTATAATTAAATGTTATGTGCCAATGTACTTCAATATCAAGTATTACCAACTCTGTCGTATACGGCAGTGCATTATTTTTCAAGTTCATTGGTTGGTCACGATTTCTAGAACCTCGTTTACGCAAAATTGTCATCAAGTAATTAAAGATAATTCATATTATGCGCATTCGGTAAATATCTTGTTATCAATGTTGTTTGATGATAGCAAAGAAAAAGCGTGACTGTGCCATCAAGAAAATTCTACGCTATCGAACCGATGTTGACGAGCCAATGGAACTTAGAGTTTATAAAAAACCAGATATAAACTTTAATTGCACAAGTTATGCGGAAATGATAAATTTGAATGATATAAATATCGTATTTGAACCACCATTCACGCGAAGCATTTCCGTACGATACATTGAAAGAATATTTAAACAAGATGATCCACCGTTTAATGATCCAAAATTCCATTACACATACAAGGAACGAAACGACATGTTCAACTGCTAGCTAGCGTTTCCAAACGGGTTATACCGGAAAATGTAGAGGCTGTTATGCGACACCATTAGAGAGCGTGCGAAAATTGCCCAGACTTGAAAGTAAACAAGACTTCAAACAATATTTTTTTAGTTTCTTTTCTATAACTCACTTAAATTAATTTTTTCATTTACATATGTTCTGACTAAATAAATTTCTTAAGAGAAAAAATAGATATTATTATAAATAAATAATGAATATTATTATAAATAAATAAATAAAAATAAAGAAAAAACATAGCCATTAGCTAATTTTTCATGTAAAGTGCAAACCGGCGATTTTTTGAAATGTTGTATGGTGAACCCCAGGGGCGTTCAGGGGTGTGCCACTGGCATCGGTGGGTCGGGCCTCCAAGTTAGTGGGGGTCGGTCATACATTTGGACTCGATTAGAGCACTCTAAATGGGTCAAAGTGGGATTTTTCAAAATTTGCCCCTACCGAAAAGTTCGACCAATTGGGGGACACCAGAGTTCGTTTTAGAGGTATGGTTCCTTCGGCAAAGTTTCTTATTTTGATCCCTAGAATATGATTTTCACAGAGCAATGGGCGATTTTTTGCCTCCCCACAATCGACCCGGCCTAGTGTATACATAATGATTGATTTGTATATGTAAATATAAGTGACTGCTTAGTGTCGGCTTAGAGATGATAGTATCCCTTAGTGTTGCTAATTTTCGTCACAATATTGCTTAGCCCACGAGAGAGGCCCGCGCCACTCTGGTCCAACTTCGCTATGGATACTGTAACGCGCTAAACTCTTACTTCTTCAGAATCAACTCCGACACTAACCATTTTTTCAATAGTAGTGTGTAACCTACGCTTCTAACGGCAGCATGCCTATGGTCCAACCCTGTTGAAACTGCTAGTTTCCTTGGACTCCCGTTAGTGGACTTTGATGACAATTTGTAAGTGTATGCATTGAACCAAGCATGTATAATAGATCTTCACCGCAATTTCTGTAAGAAAATAATTCCTAAAAGTTCGTGTAACCGCAATCTCAGTCTTCGTACGTTGCAACAAAGATAGTATGGCTGCAGTAGGTTAGAGTGCGGTAGAGAACGCCCTTAAGCGTCTAATGCGATATTTGATAAATGGCTTCACTTTTTCTCTTCCAAGATCCAAATTCTGAGTTAAGACCCTAAAGTAACTTAGAAGTTATCGAACAAAAAAATATATCGCCTTAAAAACATAGTTTTGTTTCAAAACTACTACCATAAAAACTCTAAAATTGTCGGTCCCAAGAAAGGCTGACTGGTTTCATTAATAGCGTAGAAAATTAGCACATTTTGTTATATATGCAGAGTAAAAGCGGATGCTATATTTAGTCGAGTTACACGTTTTTCCATAAATCAACTAAATAAAAGCACGATCATACACTACATATTAATCTAGAAAATAATAGTGATATTTATCAAAGATATTAGCTTCATTTATGGAAAAACGGTATAACTCTCTAATAAAATTTGCAGTAGTCAAGCATCGAAATGGTATGAAATATATTCAATGCCGTAGACTAGAAAGAACTGAAAAATAAAAGAATTGAAGTGGTTTCAAAAACGACTAAGCAGACAGAGAACTCCATTGTTAAAATAGAAAAAGTTTAAAAATGATAAAGTAGTAAAAAAAATTGCTAAAAATAACAAACGGAAATAACAATAGTTATAAGCACATCTAAATAATATAATATAATCTATTTATAATGGTTATTAATGTATCTACTATTTTGTTTAATAAAGTATCTCAATCAAAATATTTGATATTCGATCAATGGAATAACGGTATAACTAGAAATCATCCATTTTCTAATAAAATTATGTATATATAAAATTTGTTACTTTTTCTTATCAAATATCATAGTATCTAAAATCCTACCAAGTAGGATTATTATAAATTTATTTTACCTGCATTGTAAGTTTTTCACTTTTCTCAAAAGGTGATTCTTGAGTTATACCGTTATTCCACACATCCCCTCAATTCAGGGCCTTAAAACCAAAAAGAGGGAACAGCGTATGTTTGATAAACCCAAATATTAACACAAGAAAAATTGTTTCCTTTGCGAGGTTGCTATGGCTACAAGGCAATCGCGAATTTGAGTGTGTTGCCTTATTAAAAAAATAAGGACGGGACTGTCTTCGGCTGTGTCGAAGATTTCATACCTTTCATGAATGGGGTCTGAACAATAATCTTATCCCATTCGTAATCTCCAAATAATCGGCTGTATAAGATAAGAAACATATAGTGAACAGATGTACATACCTAAACGATTTTTAAGATAAATAAAAAATAGGATGGTACTTTGTGTGAGGATGCAAAGTTTCACGTTTTTTTGTGGTCTGCATGTAAAACTGTGACTATGAATCACGTATTCCATATATGACGTAAACGTAATATTTGATGAATATGAAATTTTAAGCTTCTAGCCGTAAAAAAGGGGCAAAAATTACAGTTTATATGGGGTATATAATATATTACCACCGAACTCATGATATTTTCAGACAACAATATATGCTATATACGTATGCATTTGGCGAAATTTGAAGCTTTCTAACTGTTAAAATGGGCAGAAAGTGCGAAAATATATATATAATATATATATATATCTATCTATATATATATACTATATATACACCGATCTCTACGATTTTTTCAGACAACAATATATGCTATATACGTAAGCATTCGCTGAAATTGAAGTCTCTAGCTCTTAAAATGGGGCAGTAATTCTTATCTGAACAATGGGTTGTGATATAATATATATATAGATTGACCTCATCCAGTTTTTCAGACAACAATATGTGCAATATACGAAAGCATATGGTGATGTTTGAAGCTTCAATCTGATATATTGAGGAAGATATGACAAAAATTCGCTTTTTCTGAAAAATCGGTTGTATGGAGGATATATGCTATAGTGGTCCGATCCGGCCGGTTCCGACAAATGTCTAATCGGACACCTAAATACACCCGCTCACCAAATTTTATCAAGATTTCTCAAAAATTGAGGGACTAGTTTGCATACAAACAGACAGACGGGACAGACGGACATGGCTAAATCAACTCAGCTCTTCATCCTGATTATTTGCGGCATACTTAATGGTGGGTCTATCTATTTTCCTTAAGGACTTACAATTTCGAGATTCGTGCCAAAGTTAATATACCATTTAATTTCATGAAAGGTATAAAAAACTAGAGTTCGCACTGTGGCTGAAATTCAACCGCCTCTAACGTCACAGTACCTTTGCTTTATTTTATTTATTTCCTTTCCTTTTTTGTTCTTCTCCCTCCATTACGTTTTTTTTTGTTTTTTATTTATTTACTTTATTTTAAATTTATTATTTTTATTATTATTTATATTTTATATTTATTATTATTATTTTATTTTAGTTCGTTTTATTTTATGATCAACAAAAAAACCCACAAAAAATATATACACGTAACTCCAACTTGAATAATTTCGTTTGTGTTTGTAAACACTTTAAATATCAGTAATGACAATTACACTTTACTCATATTTGCTGATTCTCGCGCTAACTTCAAAACTATGAGCATACTTTTCGTGAGCACTTGCTGTGAGGCGATTGTTTGCTTAAAGTGTGGCTACCATTTGCTCACGAGATCAAGTCTGAGTACTCAGTTTGTTTACATGACACCTGCTGATTTTCTGAACACAACAACATGATAATAAGCCAAGCAAACATACGTTGTATTCGGAGTGTGGGTGTCAACATCTTAGTCTCCTAGTTTTTAATGGTCTGCACTGATCCTTGACGAGACTTATAGATACAGATATAATTTTTAAAGCTTATAATTATAGTTTTGTCTCAAAAGGGATGCAAAAATTTCAACTGGCCTATTATACCTAGAGTAAAAAAAAGTTTGTCATAGTATGAGCCACCCTTTAATTGAGTGCTCTGACGGATATTGAGGTTTGAGTAAGTGCTTTTATACTTCCCATACACATATGCATGTAGGCATAAGGTAAACAAAATCAAGAACCGCGCAAGCGAGGATGCTTCCCATATGCTGTATGATCCTTTGCGTTTTGTTTGCGTATTTAAAACTCCTACAAACGAAAATAAAATTCCAAAGTAAAACAGCAATGTTTGTATTTGCGCTTTATTTTAGCTCCATTGAATGCATTGAGTACTCACATTTACTTTTAATGTGCGCCGAAAATATAGATTTTTTTTTAAATTTTTTAAGAACCTTTTATTCAGTCAGAAATTTTTAATCCTTTATTTGACTGTAAATATGTGGCCAAATAGGAGCAGCGCGCCAGTAAGAGCTTAAATACTGAGACAGATATCTAAAACTTTTTTTACAAATATACAAACATACATTAATTCAACAGTTATACAAAATCTTCTTTATAAAGATATACCCGTACATATGTTTACATATATACAAAAAAGTTTAAAATCCACCCGCATTTTAGTTAATTAACTCATTTGGATTCACTACGCTTTTCAAATGTAACCCGAGCAAAAAAACAAAACAAAAAACCAAAACAAAAATACAAGAAAAACGAAAAGCGTACTGGGCAGAAATAAAATCTACCAAAAGTTGTTTGTGTGTAAAGAGATAAAAAAAGGTAAAAGAACTCACATCTAATGAGCGTGCAAATAGCTTACTGAAACTTTTTTGCCATCTGAATATTTCTCTATACATTAATTGATTTGTTGAAAAATGTTGTTTGTTTGATGAATATTTCGCTTTGGTCACTCCTTTTCGTTTTGTGGTTAGCTCGCTTTGTAGTGGGAGCTTAACTCATCATCAGAGACTGGGCAGCAATGTATCAATGCTGAAATCTTACGTGTTCTAACTAGTGCCGGGTATATACAAAGAAAATATTTAAATTCTTTTTGCTGTTACGTACTTTCAACTTCTGCAGTGTTCATTATGCGAAATATCCAACTTTTCCGCATGCATACCTAAACGTATATGGGTATGGGCGTCAACCATAGATCTACCCAGTAGACTACTTGTCCTCTTTTCTTTGTAGTCTGGTCATGTTGCTCTGAAAATTTCTAATCTCGTGATGCTGTTCCGGTTTTGCTGATCTTTGTTCACATAAAAATTCAGAATTTACCCCTTGGCTACCCTCAGGGGTATACCTACTTCCCTCACCTTCTTCCGCTGAGCCCCTACGTGCCAGTTCATCAGAATTATGTAGGATCATAGCGCTTTCAGTTCCTTGTGATGTTTTTGTTGCTACAAATCTTGCTATTTTTCATTTTTCAAATTCTTCACATTAAATCTCTTATAATCTTTTCTGAAATTATTACTTTGCCTGCTTCTTTGGATATTTTGTTCCAGTTTTGCTTTAAAACAGCTCCACAAATCTATTTACTTACGTTTGATAAGATTTGAAATTACTGTGGCTTGGAACTTCAAACCAAGTCTAAATGCTATCGTGAAAAGAAAACCTCAAGATGAAGAACTGCTATGGGCACCATGTTTGCCTTGAACTGCTTTTGGAGCGTCTTAGAAACAAATTAAAACATATTTAAGATTTGTAGACTTAAGTATTTTGTTTCTATACTAAGTCCGCTTGTTTCTCCTGCCTATTTAGACCAAACACTGACTTAAGTGTCACTTCATGGAATGACACACATTTCTCCATATAATATTCAGTTAAAAACTTATTGGTGGTTAGTCTGTGTGATTGTTTTGTGGGTACAAAAAACATTTAAGATAATCTCGACACTGAATAGCTATGAATGAACTTTGAACATTAAATCAACCTCCACAGATGCGTTTAACAGACTCTCTAGGGTTCCTTAACATCTTTGAAACGTCAAATCAAAACGGTTAAAGAACTTAAAAAAAAACACGTATATAAATACCCTCTGAGCTACACTAAAGTTCAATGCGCTGTTGATAATAAATTTTTAGTAATAACCAACGTAGCTACAATAAATGACATAAGCAATATTAATATCAAAGGAGGATTAATCAAACACCTACAATTAATATGTTTTCCACTCAACAAAAATAAGTATTTGCTTGTCTTTAAACCCAAAAAAGTTCATCATTTCGATCAACACATAAACATTTATTAAACTTTTTGCAGACTTTGCTTCGTGCAAAGCTGCTTTAACTGTTTTCTAAATTCTCACCTGCATTATTTCGATTGTTTGGCAATCAAAACTTCTCAAAAAAACAGCAACCTTTTCTTTTCCTTCTAAACCACACACACACAAAGCTCTTTCAAGCACCTTGATACTCCAACGTGATTTTTTTTTGCTAATGTCCAAGCGCTTTATAAATGCTCCCAGCGTGTGCCTAACTAAAGCAAACTCTTGTACGGAACAAGTGCCTGCATTCTCACGAGGATTGAATTTCAACAAGTGCTAACCAAGGCTACACACAACAACAAAGCAGCAAAGGTAAATTAAAGCAGACCAAACCAAAGTAAGTAAAACGAATGTCAAAGAAGTGACGAGACGAAAGTGGACGAGACACGCTATGAGCTGACTCAGTCGAGAGATTTAGTGCAAGATAGACAAAAAGGCAAGGATGTTGGAAAAATTAAGAAAAACAATATTCGAGAAAAAGGAACAAAAAACAAATTTGCTATACAAGCAGGACACTTTTGCTTTGTGTCGGATTGAAGTCTTAGATAGTTGGCAGTTGATTATTAAATATTTATTTACTTTGTAGGTGGAGGAGAAGGGGTGAGATTGCAGTAGGTTTTGACCATTTAGAGGAAATCTGCTAGGGACCCTATAGGAACATACATGCTATGATTTCGTAATCTGTCCATAATCATATCTAAACCCTGGGCCAAGGAAACATACATTGCGTTTTCCTTATCTAGTCCTAATGTTATCTAAACTCAGGGCCAAGAAAACATACAGAGTGTTTTCGTAATCTGTCCGTAATGTAATCTTAACTCAGGGCCAAGCAATATATAATGATTTTGTAATATGTCCATAATGTTATCTTAACTCAGGGCCAGAAATATACAGAGTGTTTTCGTAATCTCTCCGTAATTTGATCTTAACTCAGGGCCTAGCAATATATAATGTGTTTCCTTAATCTGTCCGTAATGCAATCTTAACTCAGCACCAAGGAACATACAGTGTTTTTGTAAGCTGTCCAAAATGTTCTCTAAACTCAGGGCCAAGAAACATACAATATGTTTTCGTAAGCTGTCCGTAATGTTATCGTACTCAGAGCCAGGACATACACATAGTAGCTCTTCATGATGTTATTTTAAGTTAGGGCCAAGAAACATACAATTTGTTTTCGTAAGCTGTCTGTAATGTTACGTAACTCAGAGCCCAATTTCTTTTCGTAAGTTGTTCATGATATTATCTAAACTCTGGACCAAGGAACATTGAACTTAAAAAAGTAGATTTTGAGATATGTTGGCAAAAATGGCTTTAGACCTTTCCGAATGCGTGGTAAAATGCTTAAATGAGAGGGTAAGCAAAACTAATACATTTGTTCTTGTTGTGCTTAAAAAATGCAGCATTTCTTCAGAGGCTGATATAAAATTTGTCCATTTTCCATGATACATACGTACGTAATTCCCTTTATTATTAAATTTGCTGTAGTATCTTTCTGAGGAAACTGGACTTAAAATATAAAATATAAACTATAAAAGATTTTTTTTTATAAAATAACCAACTCCATGAGTCCATTTAGTTCACGTCTACCTTTCACTACATTTAACTCTTCATAGCTTTTTTAACTTAAACTTTCCACGCTTTATCATATCTTTTAAAATCTTAAAACCTGCGCCACACCAACAATTGCCATATTACCGCACTCATTAGAACTTATGAATTATTAAATATAATAATAATCGATTTTCACGTGTTTGTTCAACGCTCCGCTACAGCCCTTCTTTTTGATGAGAATCAGCTTAGATTTTCAGATTTTTACTTTTTAATAATTTGCGCGCTTAAGCCATTAAATATGTAACAACGTTGAGAGTGGTAATAAACTAAAGCGCGGCGAGGCGAAACAAGTCCTGTCTGGTTGTTTACAATGTACTAACATTATTACATACAATTTGTTTTGTAACTGTCTGGCATTTAACTTGTAGCATTTCTAATATGTTTTTGTTTTATTATTATCTTTGTAGTTGTTGTTGTTTTTGTTATTTTACAACGTTTCATGATTGTACTACACACAAACAAACACCGCATTTCGCGCATTCGTTAAGTATCCTTTAAATATTATAAATAAATGTAAGCGAAAGTATTTATGATGACAAATATTGCTAAAGGCTACTCTCGTCGTCTCTGCTACAAAAAAACGTCGTATAAACAAAAACAAACGCAAAAATACCCCCCTACAACAGCCACGCGCACACGCCCTTATTCCTGCATGTCCTGCCACCGCAGCAACAAGCTAGCAACTTAGAAGCATCAAATCCGTTATTTGTTGACAAAATTCAAGAGGCAGGCAGGGAAATGCAAAGACAAGCATTATCAAAATCATCAGAAACAAACGCGCAGAGCGTAGTTAGTGGCATTATGACCAAACACATAAAATCCTTCCATATCCATCCTGTCTAACTGTCGTACCCATCATCAACGTTTCGTCAGTCATCAACATCAATAGTTGACAGTGACTATATATTGCTGCCACAGCAACTGCAATGCAGCAGCAGCAACATTGGTTTCACAGCCAAATGTCGTTGTTATTTGTGTCTACACACTTTCGTTGCACAATCTCTTTAGCCGTTAACGGCTTCGTTCGTTTTGGCTGTGATTGTTGTCATACTTACAAATGGATTTTTAATACCACAGTTCTATAGAACGACAACTGCCCACTATTTGGGCAATATACCGCAACGTATTTTCGCTTAAGGGTGCTCTCAGCCTTAAACAAGTGCAGGATGCTGATGCACGTACATCTTTTTCGATAGGAAAACATACTGGAAACTTAACATATTCAAATCTTTAGCAATCATGCGAGTTCTCATCTTAGTATCAGCCTTCACAATATTCTGCTGCTTGTTCCAAACTATTATAATCCTTAGCTTATACAAGTACTCATATTTTTCAGCAATCCCTTCCGCCCCTCAACTCTGAACTAGTTTCTCATACATAGTATCGTGGATATATGCAGCACATCTGCTTGCACTACATATTTCGTTTACTGAAAACTATTCAGTACTTCATTCATCATCACTCTCCATAATTTATTGCATGCCATCTCCTAATGTGCAACAGTCTAGATTCCTTTTAGATCCCTTCAGCTATATCTTGCATACCCACCGTTACAAATCACCCACAAACCAGACTTCGTTCCTCATCTCCGTTTTGCGTTTTCAAAGACAACGTGGTTTTCTTCTGTTTGTCCATCGCGTTTCTGTAGAAAATAGCCTGCAGGGCATTCTCATAGCGATGCTGCAGCAGGATAGCAAAGAAATGTGCTATTAAAATCCTTTCCCACACGCTACAACTTGTGTCAACGCATTGACGTGAGTATTTTGTCGTACACGTCGTTTTTGCTTTTGATGTTGGCTTTTTAGTATTGTGCGTTGTCTGTCGCTATTGCTGTCTCGTTGTCTTTGCTCAAAGTCGATAATGTTTAATCAGCAGATTACAAATTCGACACGAAATAAATGATGCGGGTTGCTTGAGTTGGGTTAGTGGGAAAGAATTTTGATGAAAATCCATTAAAAAGTATTAAAAAAGAACTCATTGGCTGTAGAAATTTTTAAAATGAAAAGCAGAAGGCGTTTAAAATTAAGTAATCTTGGCAACTGTGTCACTTGCTTAAATTAAACTAAGGTTAGGTTAGGTTGAATTGGACGGTTCAATTAAGACCATAAGCGGAATGCGTCCATAGTATTACTGGAATTGCTTGACGATCAAATGGAAAACCCCCAATTAGATGCTAGGGCGTATGTTATAAAATAACTTCTTCCTCTTCGAAACTACTAGAAATTTTGTATGACGCTCGCCTTAATTGCGGTCTCGATAGCTGCCACCCTAATAGCTGGAGACTGTAATATTGCAACAGCTTTGTATGCAAAAACTTTCGCTTGCAAAAATGTTCGCTCTATTTGCAAAATTATCCTTCGTTTCTTCAAGAAAAACTTGTATAGCCTGTGTGCCCATCTCCACTTAAACTGTGGCCAAACCCCTTTGTGGCCACTGATCAATTCTTTACTTTTTTAAAAGCTTTACGACTATTTGAACAATGCGGATAGCTTTCGTAACTTATTGAAATATTCAAGTTCGTTTTCAGGCATGTACAAAGCTAACGCAAAGTGTTGTATCGATGAAAGCTATTACTGCTTTTTCGTTTCGTAACAAAAATGTGTTAAGCTCAAGCTTGGTTTAACAGTATGGAGGGAGCTGAAGTCAGCATGAGGTTTTTGCCCAATTTTAGAACTAGTTTCTTGTATTTACTTTTCTAAAAAAATCGTCTTCCCATTTCAATAAGCTTGTGAAAAACTTTCGCAATAAATGCAAAGCTCTCAATTTTCGTTTTCTCTTCGCACAAAGCTTTAAGCTAATTTTTAGACACGCACTAAAGCTTTCGCAAAAGTAACTCTTTGTTAGCAAATTTCAGTTTTCTTCGGAAGAAAAAATATTATTCATTTTTGTTTGATTATTTAAAATTTTACTTCTTTGTTTTTATCTCAAAAAATTCAGGCATATGCAAAATCTATCGAAAGTGTTGCATCGAGATTGTGTAAAGTTCAAGCTTCAATAAACAGTTTTGAAGCGGGCTACAGTCAACATATAGCTTTTTAGACTCTTATAAGTAAATAATTGAGCTTCTTTCTCATTATGTATAAAAACCTTTCTGATAGCTTCATTTGCAATTAATTTTCTAAAAAGAGCTTGGTCCAATTCCAATAAGTTTGTAAAAAAAACATTCACAAACATTCAAATATTTCAATTTTCGCTCTCCTTTCGGACAAAGCACAAAAAAAACATTGTCCTCTAAATGAGCTTATACAAAGCGTTCACACACACATTCTCAGCTTCAGTTTCTCACTCTTTCACACACAGCTTAAAACTATTTTTTCAAGCATGGACTAAGCTTTGCTCAAAAGTCAGATTATGTAGCAAAATTCACTTTTTTGGACGCAGTTGTCTACACTTTCGTTTGCTATTTATAGCTTTCTACTTTGTTTTTATCTCTCCAAATTCAGGCATGTATAAAGGTTATCAAAGTGTGCATAAATGAAAGCGCATTCCTGCTTGTTTTTTACAAAAAGGTGTTAAGCTTAAACTATTTAAACAGATTGGAAGCGAGCTCTAGTCAGGAATAGCTTTTTCGACTCTTATAAGCACATAACGTGACCTTTTTCTCAATTATGTAAAACACAGCTTTCTAATAACTGCGTTGTTGAAATCAGTTTCTATTTGTTCTAAAAAGATAGTCTGCCCTATTCCATAAGTTGTAAGGTACTAGTCTAGTTGAGGGGTCGATGCTATACGCTACTCAAAAAATATCGGGAGAGGTGTCAGACGCGTCTTGACTTCAGGATTAATAATCCGAAGGCGGAAAATAAAATTTTAACTCGTTCAAAAGATATTAACGAAAAACCGAAAAAAGACCCGCGGGTACCTCAGAAACCGGGGGTGGGATCCATATATTTTTGCGCAGAACACCTTTCTGCGTTTGGCGCCTTCGGCCGCGCTTATAAAAAATAACCCTGGGCTACGCACATGCCAAGTCCGGGTGTGTGGTATAACCGTGGCTACCGCCACGGTGATGCCACAATTTTTTTGGTGGGTACTAACACAACAACAACCACATGAAATCGCCAACTTCAACTGCAAATATCTCGGACAGAGATAAAATTTTTCCGCCTTCGGATATGTTCTCGAGATTAATACGCGTCTTTTGACACCTCTCTTGATTTTTTTGGTAGCTATTAGCAGTCGACTCCTCAACTAGACTTTTACCGTTGTAAAAAGCTCTTCACAACAACATTCAGAGTTTAAGTTTTCGCTATTTTTCGGACAACGCACCACAACAAATCTTGGTATGATACAATACGCTTATAAAAAACTTTCAACACAAACCATTCAACACTTTTCAAGCTTGTTTCTAATTTGCTAAGCTTGTAAAAAGCTTTCACAAAGCATTCACGACTCCAATTGCCGCAGCCTTTTCGCACAAAGCTTTAAGCTCTTTTGAGCATTCAGTAAGCTTGCGCAAAGTCGGATTGTATTAACAAATTTCACCATTCTGTGGAATAAACAAATTTTCTTCATTTTTATTTATTTATTTTTTAAATTACTATTTGGTTTTACTATCATCAAATGCATCCCTTTTCCTTTCCAAGTAAAAACTTGCCTTCAATTCTCGCAAAAATTATCAAGCACTGCAATAACCCTCATAAAATATTTACTAGCATTTGACAGTTTGGGGTCGAAAATGTTTCCAAAACTATTTCGACAATTGCGCCAACATTACAAATACTTCGTACAACAAAATTTTGCCAAAAAACACTCAGTCGACAGTCTAACACAATAAAAAGGGATAAACAAGAGCTAAATACGCAAAACACAACACAAAATGAGTAGAAATACAATTTTTTCAATATTGAAAACGACATAAATCTGAGAGTGTTGGCCGAGAGGAACGCGTAACCGAATTAGACATATTAATTTCAGAGCATATGTGTTGGCACTAGTGAGATTTGAATTTAGCAAAGCCTTCCCAATCTCTCACATTATTTTAATGCTATTTGCGCTCAATTTGCCTAGCCGCAAAACAATACTTTATACTTAACTGTTAAGCGTCTTACCCCTTGCAGACATACTAAATATTTCTTTCTACCAAATCAAATGCTTTTACACTGCAGATTTGCGCCTTTATAACGTCAATTTGTTCAATACTTTCCAGTTATTACCCCTTATAGCGACCAGAACCCTCACAACTCTACCTCACAAAATTTTGACACACACATAGGCGACCCGCTCTCATTAATTTTACTTTTTGAGAGTCCTTACGGGCTATATTGGCCTAAATTAATACGTTACAACTTTTTGCTTTGACAGGAAAGCCAGCAGCAAGAAATGGAGCACGAGAGCTTACTACCAACTGTGCTATATCACGCCGTAAGAAAGCCAGACCACACAAAAATTTCTCCTTCACACTTGTGTGACTACCAAAATGTATAGTTTTCGTTGTATCGATAAGCTTTCAAATATAAAATAGCGTCCTACCATTACTGTGCACTGGCCAATTGCCAAAAAACCAAAAAGTATGGAAAACACATATTTGAGCTGCACTCGCGTTGTGGTGTGGGCAGCGACTGCTGTTGCAACCCTTAAACGCTCTTAACAATGCTGCTTAACTGCTTGGTGAATTAGCCCAAACGTGAGACTTGGTCTGTAATGTGTTGTTATTGGCATACTCATTTGTAAATAATACTTACTATGAGCTAATGGCAAGATTTAGTTGCTGTTGTTTAGTTTTACGACTTTTTGTATGTTCTTGTTCTTTTTTTGGTATTTTTGGCTAACTTTGGTGTAAGTTAACTTAGCTGACGTTTGTTTACCGGGAAGCATAAGCTTCGATTGTATCAGCACCCAATAAAATGGGTGTTAAATGCATAACCCCATGCATTAGAATCAAACAGTAATAAAAACAGTTAGAAAACAATGCAAACTAATTGTTGGGGTGTGAAGTTTGAGACGCTGTGTTGCAGTATTTACTTGTTGTTTCTAATGGAAATTTAATGGTCTGTTTTTGACAAATATTAGTAAGCGCATAAATAGATGTGGCAAATTTCAGTGTCATTGTGGTTTTGTTTAAAGAAAGAATATGTGTTTGAAGATATGCAATGTTTCTTCAAAATATTTTAACTCAAAATGAAGTTCGGATGGTGCAGGAACTTTTGTAAAACAGTTTTAACCAAGATGAAATTCTGATAGGAAAAATTAAAAATGAAAGTAAACTCACAAAAATTACAACAGCGAAGTCGTGTGAAATCGATTCTCTTCGAAAGATTTACGACATCCTCCTGCAATGCGAACGGGATAGGTCCAGACAAACGAGTGCATTTCCTAGCGATTTCTTAATGCATAGTTATCTTCTACCAATTTCCTTCAGCCTTAAGTTCCTCATGTGATGCCCATTACCAAGAAGGGTGATGGAAAGCAATTATCAAATTAATATGCTGTCATCGTCGTTAACATAATGCAAATATACGAATGACTTTGTTCGTAGGCGACACAGAACGTTCGTTTCGATTATAGAGAACGAGGCTCGTTAGTCCCAGTAATGCTGTGTAAATGTGTTTTCAAACGCTGCTGACCTTTGCCATCCATGACTGTAAAAAGTCAATTTATCCTACGTCGATATTTTCTCTTTCACTTCTAATCATTTCGTTATTGCATATCCATTACAGAGCAAGCAAGTTGGACTATTTTGTAGTGATTTTTACATCTATTTTTTGTTATGTTCCCTGTTCGAGCTGAGTGACATTGCTCGACCACAAAAATTACTGTCTGAGTTTGTATAAGATCTTCGCTCAAAGCAGTTTCAAACAGAGTGAAATAGGAGAAACACTGTCCAAACTATTACTGTGAAGATGTAGAACTGTTTCGTCGAAATATTTTGACGAGCGTGTGAATGCCGGTGATATGTGTTTTTCAACGCTGTTGACCTGCTACCAGATATTTTAATCATAAAACCTTGTTTCTGTGTCGACCCTTTCTCTGTAAGGCGTAGAGCGAGGCGAGGATTGCCATAAAATTGAATTTTTGTTATTTTCGACAAAAGCTTATCATATTATTAAAATATTTACATTGGTTTCTGTTCGTTAGATATTTAAGTTCAAAATCATTTATAATCGAAACACGAACACTTAATATTTTTATTGGTATAAAGCGAAATAGAGAAAATGACAAATGCGTCAAATCATCCCACTTTTAAGGAGGATTTGTCACTGTCTTAGGAGGATTTCACAATATGCAGGAGGATTTATCATGTTACTAATTCCAAAGAAGCTTCAAAGACTTATTTTTTGTTTTGTTTAGACATTTATTTCTTTATTATTTTAGTTCATTTGTTTACATGAGTATTAAAAAAAGTACATGAAGACAATGCAAATAAAATTTTAGCGGACGTCAAGACCTGAAAAATTCACTTTAAAACTGTATCTTTCCTTTTCGTGTGGAGGTACCAGGCAATTGTATAGGATCTGGAAGTTTGGCTACCAAATCGGTTGGTAGTGCTAATTTGATATCTTCAACTACAGGTTCGCAAAAAGTAGATGTATTGTTTTGTCTTCTAAAATATTTGATTGTGTACGGCAAATTACTCGCCCTTGCAACAGCTATTACCAATCCAACATAATAGAAATTCCTATCATTTCCAAATTTAATGAGGACATAATCATCGCAAACGGCCTCCACATTCTCGTAAATTTAATTTTTTCCAATTCTTCACTCATGGACTCATCGCTTTCCTGCCATATCAACGAATTGTCGGAGTCTCTGACGCTATAGTTATCACTGTCATTACTGGAAGAATCAAGTAGTACACGTTTAACGATCTTTGCTTTTTTAATTTTTTCTGCTTCTTGTTTTTTGGTCTTTTGCAATGAGAGATCTATTAATCGATTCTTTTTCCGGGGTTTCAGTGTAAATTCTTGATTTTCCTGCCGGCCGACCTTTGAACATTTTTCGGGCGTTTTAGTTTTGGCAGCGGTCGAATGTTCTCTGGTGTGCTATGAAGCGTTTTATCCACTGAAGTGGTTGAAACACATTAGGACTTAAAGGAATCTCAGCCAAGCTGTTTTCAGTCGGAAAGTTTGAAGAGCAAATCGGTCCATCGTTATGTTCTTTGTTCCCTTCAAATTCTTCTACTTCACAAAACTCGCTTTCATCAAATATATTGGAATTGAAAGGGTAAATTCCTGTAGACGAAAATCCCTTTGTAATGTTCTCTGGGGAAAATGCTCTGAGAAAAGGGGTAGATGACAGAGACGGAATATCGTATATTGTGATTCCTTGTGTTTTTTCTGGGTTATTTACAATGTAATTGTTAAATGAGGCCTTGCATTGTTTCTTAAATGGCCCAAATACCCCTACATCTAATGGCTGCAATCGATGAGACGTGTGCGGTGGAAAAGAGAGTAAAACAATCCCGTTATTGCGGCAGAATAAAATAGCTTCAAGTGAGCAGTGAGACGCATGATTGTCCAGAAGAAGAAGAATGAGATTTTCTTTGGAACATTTCGTAAAATTTCTTAAATGTTTCAAAACATCAAGGAAAATTACTGCATTCATCCAACCACTGTCTGCAAAAAGTCCAAGGGATCCCGACAATGCTCCTTTCATGAATAAAGGGTTCGCTCGTTTGCGGGGGCATACATATACCGGAGGCACATGATTTCCTGCTGCATTGACAATGGCAACCATTGTTACTAGAGTTCCTCTCTCTCCTGAAGCAGTTTGTGAAACAGTTCTCTTGCCTTTTTCAGCAATGATCTGAAATTTTTTAATTAAGTCCAAATATCCTTTTAAAAAAATATGCGACTTACTTTAACAGAATCCATTACTGTTGTGATACCAGTCTCGTCGAGGTTGTATATATCTTCAGGCTTAAACGAGTGTTTTAAGAGAAGACTTTCAAGTTTTCCGAAGAAGTCTAAGACTACAGGTTTGGTAAAAGCTCGAAGGCGAGCTAAACTTATATTTTCCGGTTTGCGTAAACTAATAGTTGGATTTCGTCTCATAAAACCCCATAACCAAACTTTTCCTGCAGCTTGATCCTTATCCCAAGAAGATGGGTATCTTATATTGTTCCTTTTTACATATTCGTAAACAAATCGTTTTGCCATATCAAAAGTTAATCCGTGATGCAAATTTGAGCAGCTTTTAAAGTATTCCGCCAGCTCTCTTTCTTCAAAATTTGATAGGACTTGCCCTACAGAATATTTAGTGCTAGCCTTGCCTTGTAACTCGTTAGGTAGCCGGTTTTCAGAAAGAAGCTTGAGCCGATAAATTATGGTTGTCCTGTTCACATTATATTTTCGAGAAGCACTCGTTGGCGTTTCAATTTTACTTTTTATGTCGTGTAGCGCTTGCTGAAGACCTTCTTCATTAATAACCCTCTCGGGATGTTTCCTTTTGTATATATTAGGCATATTACCCTAAATATTATAACAATGAAAGCACAAGCACAAAAAAAAACTATAACAGAGCACTAGGAAGATAAAAGGAGGATTTGACAATTTGATAAATCCTCCTACTGGGCAAATGTCAAATCCTCCTTTAACGATCAATAAGTATTTCTTATCAAACTTACCGAATATGCTTAATATTATTACACAACTGATCTTTGAATTAGTTTTGTATGAAAAATAATATTTTAAATCTCAGAGAGTTAAAATAATACCAATTCACTGTAACGCTGGACGCAGAGGAACTAAACAAGCAAAATCAGCAACAAAACGCCACAAAACCGAAAAACACGTGCAGCACGAAGCAGACCAGAAAAATGACTGACATATTCATGTATATTGCTCAATAGTGAACAGGCTTAAAATATGGATTTTGATATTCTGTGTATCTATCAAGGTTTTCGTTATATTTGAAAATGACAAATCCTCCTTTTGTCAAATCATCCTCGCTCTACCCTAACCTCTAATCTAACTTGTAATAGGCAATATTCGATTAAGAGGCAAGAAATGGAACCTTTTTTAGTATTTTAAAAAACACAGATTGAAAGACCTTTTCACCTATAAACATTTTTCCTTTTCTTAACTTTTATTTGCAGCGCCCTAATTTGGATGATAAAGACGAGAATCCTCTAAAGGTTCACTAACCAGCAACACCGAGACACACCACAAACACATTAACGGCCAGCGCTGCCAATAGCGACACACCAGCCGACTTGAAACTTGACGCCGTAGCTGCTGCTGCGCTCGTCGCCAACAGCTTCATATCCACAGCTACAACAGTATAGTAACATATCCACCACCACCACCACATTCCCACAAGCAGCACACTGCTTTCACCCACCAGCGTCACATTTAACAGCGTTGCCACCGCTGCTGGCTCAACAGCCCGAATAACGTGCTAAATAATAACAACAACACAAATGTTAAACAGCGTCGCTGCAGCAATAACATTACACCAGAACGGTGGCATTTGCTAGCGGCCACCACCACGAATACACCTTCCCCATCACGCGCCCCTGTCAGTCGACGGCTGCAGCATTGCTGCTGCTGTGGCAATAGCAGCGTTTCACCGTTGAGCGCCGCACTAAACGGTGTCAACGGTTGCATCAATCCAAAGCTCTTCTTCAATCACGCACAACAAATGATGATGGAAGCTGCGGCTTCTGCCGCCGCTGCTGCGCAGCAGCCTGCAGTACAACAGCAACAATCGCCATTAAATTCGCCACTGCATGCCACACCACAGCACACAGCGGATGACGACGAATGGATGAAGAGGGAGATGGTGCGACAACTGTAGATGCTAGCAAATTGATGACCAGCCTAACAGCCGAAATGAAGTTGGGCAAGCGTAATGCTGAAGGACAGAGGAGGAGGAGGAGGAGGAAGAGGAGGACGATGGCGATGACGTAGCTGCTGATGAAAATGCGAATGCGCGCAAACGCAGCGCTAATGAGGCAAATCAGGAAGACTCGCATGAGCAGCCTGTAAATGCTCAGGATAATGCAAATGATGCGATGTGTGTGTGGTCAAAGAACTGATAATGATGATGACGATGATAATACTAGCGATAGCAAAAAGCGATAGGAATAAAAAAACTAGTTGTAATATAAACAAAGTAATTGTCGCAAGAAAATCAAACAGAGCAACAAACGCCAAAACAGAGTAATGTTGAGAGTGTAACCAAAATTGCTGATGATTGCATTGATAATTATGATGCAGTTGATAATGATGACGACACCAATGGAAATGCGATGTCATTGAAGGCAACGGAAGTCAAGCGCATGGAAATTGATGGCGGTGAAAGTGGTGAGAGTGGGTGAAAATCGATGCTACAATTGTAATTTAGTGCAAGTGCAACAATAAACAAATGCGGTAGGAAAAATCATGCTGAACTATTAGCTGCCAAAGATAAAGAGGTAAGTGAACTTGTTGAAATATGTGTATGTGTGGCAACCAAATGGTGTAGTTTCTTATATATGTGATGTCATTTACGAACAGTTTGTCGTAATAGTAAACTGCTTGAGTTTCAAAAATACTGTAAATAAGCAGCTTTACAGCGTATATCACTACTAATGTTACTTAAAAGATAGTATAGAAATCGTTATCGAAATATTGATATGTGTGCAAAAGTATGTTCTGAAGTTTGTGGAGGAAATTGAACAGAAGTTACTAGGAGAGAAAAAACTATCTTGCGCTTTATTCTGGGACATTTTCAACATTCAACACTAAATCTTGCTTCAGACAGTCTGTAATCTGAATACGAAAATTATCTTATCAATATTTATGTATATATTTGACCTGGAATCATCAAACGACCCTATTGTGCGAAAACAAGTTTCGAGAAAAACGCATTTTAGATTTTCACTTGTACTTAACTTAACTTTTCACTTGTACTTTAAATGCAATTTGTTCCATTTGGAAAGAGCGTTAAATTTCCTATAAGAATCACTCAAACAAAGAAAAACGGCCTTAGATTAAAGATTAGAAAAAGCTTAAAGATATCCCAGTATATGTAATCTTTTGTAGTTTTTTTTACAACTAACACATTTAAAAACAGCCGAGTATTATTTGACGGCTGTATGAATCAGTATATACTGGATACTGGAAATGGTTAGAGCAAAGAAGTCAACAAGTGATACATATTTCAAAAACGTATGTATTACTGAACTCATTATAGGTTAGGTTAAGATGGCGTGGTGTGGGCCCCCAGAGGGTTAGGCGACTAAAATACCAAATTAATTCAAGGGGTTGTGTAGCGCAACTCTCTCAAGGAGTTGCCAGCGCAATATATAGCTTCTCCAACCCAATTGTCACCTCACCTACCCGTGGCGAATCATGTTTCATTAACAGCCGAGGCTCTGGCGCCCCCAACTCCTAATGGATCTAGGAGGTGGGAGGGCGGGAAGGCCTAGAAGGTTTCATGTGGTCATATCAAATCGCTCCCAAGATGGCCGGGCTGGTACCTTTATGGTGCTTGTTACCGAACGTACCCGATGCATCCGGAAAAGGACCATAAACATCGATAACCCTCCCCAAGACCTTCGAGGAGTGTCCTTATCGCTACAAACCAACAACAACAACATGGCATGTGTGGGACTTTTTCACACTTCCACTCGGACACATTTTGGTCTATTGCGAGAGCCCTTAGTGAATTCCTCTATGGTATGACCTCTAAAGCGTAGCCACTGTACGAATCAAGGAGAGAGTACAATTGAATTACCAGCAGAGGCTTTGAGTACATTCCAGCTCCAGTTTCCTTTTCCATTTTACAGCTGCTTATGTAGATTGTAATGCCCCTACCACTGTCTAGCTCATTCCTCCCTTGAGTGATATCTTAAGTTTGAGATCGCCCAACTAGCTTGAGAGTTGCAAAATTAACGACGCTCTTAGCAAACTTGAAAATGTACGACCTCAATTTTCTTCGTTTAAATTTAACCCATAATATTTTGGCATTGCTAAATCAATTGACAGTATATAGCCTTTTCGAAACCTTAAATTTTTTTACATTCTTAATATCTCATAAAATCTCTAATTCAATCAAAGTTAAACAATTTACAAGGTATTATACAGTCATCTTAACCCTTTGAGCCTGCGGTTGAAATGCCATATTTCAACGAAAACAAGTCAATAAAAAATACTGCACAAAAAACAAGTGAAGAATCCCTAAACCTCTCCACACACCCTAAAGGCATGACAAGCAAACAAATAATAAACCAAATTGCCAAACTTTTAAACCATTGAAGGCGTGAAAATTTCTTTTCAATATCATAATGGATATGACCTTTTTGAAAACGTGCCTAGCTACTTTTTTCCTATGTTACCGCTTTTTTCTTCTTCTTCAAAACTACCCCAACTATAACGGTAAACACTTTCAATGGTAAACAAGCAGCAATAATAGCGGAATGTTGTAGCAAGAAAACGGTGCGGACAAAGATGAAGAGCGCTCCGTATCAAGAAAACCCTGAGTAAGTGCATGGCTACTATTTCCTTGTGAGAAAACACACGCAAGTAAATCCTTTTGACTTTTTCTGCATTTTTGTGTTGTTGTGCGGCAAAATTAAGTGCTTGTACAAGTCAAAAGTGCTAACAAAACATATATAAAGAAATACAATGAAAACCAATAGGCAACACCAGAATAGAAACACACCAAAAGGTCGTGCGCAGCACAAACAAACCACTCTTTCTCAAACAGATACCTTCAATATATACTGCTTGTACATAGCAGCTCAATAAAAGTGCGGCTCAACATTTTACTATGCAAAAAAAATCGTTTTCGCCAATTGTGGCGTAACAGTTTGTTCATGATTATCCCTCACACACTTTGCAGCAGTCGCTTCTTGAGGCTATGCGCGTTTTCTTAACGCTTAACATTTCAATGAGCGTCAAAAGGCAGGCGTATCCCAAGACGTGCGCTCTTATATATGTGGTGTTTGTGTATGTGTGTATGCAAAAATGCGCTGAAAGATGTTTTCATGTGTGCTACGAGTTTTTTCCCTCAATTTTTGTATGTTTTTCCTGTGTTTTCAGTGACTTCCTTTACTCGCGCCGACTGCTGGCAGCTGCGAGGGTTAGTGTCGGATCTTGGTTGTAGAGCATTGATAGCATATCAATTACAGTTGTTTGCACAAACGTCAAGATGATTTTATATCATAATATTATTGCCTTCTCACATGGGGTGTGCAGCACATCGACTTAGAGAAAGTGTTATCGTTTTTAACGTGCTGTATGCAAGCTTTTGTGTGATTGATTGTTTGTTGAGAGGCTGCGTCACGACTTTGAATTTTTAAATGTTTCTAGTTCAATTGAAATTAGTGGCGTGTCATTGAAGAGAGCATGCCGTCCCGTCAAGTTTAGTATTTTACACTTTTGCTGAAGCACCAGTTTTGTCAGATATCATATCAATGTGCTCCTATCAATACTTAAGAGAGTAACTTCGTAAACTTACTTAACTTAAAATGCTGATGACGGGGATGGTTCTACGTGAGCACACTTTTGGTGGTTAAAGCAGTGATAGCCTACTGGCAACTCATTTTTGATCAGAAAATCTGCATTTAAACTCTGCTAGAGTTGTGCATAATTTGAATCGTCCGACATCTAACTTTGATATTACAAAGTAAATCTTTCTTATGGTTCTTGGGACAATCTATAACAGCGACCTGAGAAACACTTAGATTATAAATATTAATTAGGAACCAAAGCCCCTATAGAGACCAAAGACTTTTATGAGTTTAAATGAAAACCAAAAATATTACTGGTCACAACGACTATCTGTGTATGGCAAGCTGAACGTTCCTGGGAACGCAGAAAAATATGAGAAACAATCATTGTAACTGTATAATTATAGTTCAGCTGTATTTACAATTTGACTGATGGACATTATTATAGACCACGGTATGATGGAAGCCTCGAATGTGAGGATAGACCTACAAGTTTCTGGAAATTGTTTCTTTACGAGCAAAATATCTTCAGCTGAGCAGTAGATCGCCTTTTGTCGGCAAATCTATATGTTTTGTTGTCGCAAAAACATCTCACCTCAGCATAGGTTTACAAGTAATCTATGTATAAATGCCAAAAAGAACTAAATTTATGTTGAGATAGAGCGTCTTCAGAACGGTAGACAAAAGCGAGAGATTTTCCACTAAGCGACGATGTGGTTACGTGTTTCGTATGTACCATTTTATAAATGGGGTTAGTGGTTCCCAATTCACAGATATTAGTTAATGGATTCTACGATATACAATTTTAAGTGTTTCACCGCTCTCGCATATGAACCATGTTCATCGTAAGTCTCGATTCTCCGCTCATTCCAAATTCCAACACCGATATTCATAAATTCAATTTAATACTATCAAGTTTATATACAATCAGCTCGTTTCCCACCAATTTTGAGCCTAACCTTTGACAATTCATATATATATAGATGTATGCATACATATATTCCCTAACCCACATGATCCACACATCAGCGCCGTCGTGCCATTGTTGGCATTTGTAACGTTCTGATTTGTTTGAAATGTCAAGTATGCCATTGATCTTGAGAGATTACTAAAGAGGCAGACCAAGCCACAGAATATGAGGGAAAAGAGCTACCCTGCAAAAATAGTGTGACTAATCCCTAAAGGAAGCGGTCTCCGATTGTTCTCTTTTGTACCCCTGTGGCTAGGGAGAGAATATACCGCACGGTAGGTATACGGGTCTTAAAAGGCGACCATAATACCATGGGTACCCAATCCATGAGTAAGGTGTTTTACTCGAAGGTAGCAGGGTGGACGCGGGTACCACACCTGTGGGACCCTAGGCGAGGTCTTTATAATACTGCTACAGCGGAGCAGGAGAAGCCAGTGTGATCTGATGTACTGCATCGAACATGCTTTGTACTCAGGTCTCACCTCCTGTCCTGGATGGCCCTTTGTGGGATCATCGCGGTGGTTGTGGTTTCAAATAAGAGTTCACTTTATGACACGCTCTGAGTAGACTTGTTTCCTTGGGCGCGCAAACCCAGGGAATTCGGTCTCTTGCTTGTCACAGTATACCCAAATTCATTGAGAAACTGACCCTGAGGGGCAGATGAAAGGTTGGTCACACCCCCATAATTGTGGCAACCGGAGATGCCGGTAATATATGATGAAACACTGATGAAAGATGGTGAAGAAGAAACGTATGTCTATCGTCAGCCGAAAACATCGATAATTGTACGAGTGGGCCGGTGCTTATCTCGTCTTTTGAGATGTTTGAGGCTGCTTAGACTGCGTAGCGATAGGAGGCGTTCGCAGAATGGATGGCCACATCCAAAAATGTGGCAGATTTGATGCTGTCAAATCACTGCAGTGTGGCCGACTGCTATGGCGAAGATGTCGCTGGGGCAGGTACTCGGTATTTACAGTCTGTGATCGAAAAGGTTGGACACATCCCTTTAATTGTGGTAGGAGTGCAATTTGGAGTGTAAAATGGAGCATAATTGCTGCGTAATTGAGTGGAATTGGAGTGAATAATAGTAGCAAATATGGAAGCCAAATGTAGCACAATATGGCGCGCAATGTCAAGTCAACGAGTGTGGTATTAAGCGATGTCGAGAGACATTGTTGAGGCGGGCACTCGGCACTCACAGGTCTGTGTGCGGAAAAGGTTGGTCACATCCCTTGATTTTAATTGTGATGGAGTTTAATACGGAGCATATCTAAGCAAACCAGCTCCGTCGTCAACAATGTTTTACATTGTTGTAACACTGCAGGACAGGAAAGGTTGGTCACATTCCTAAATTGCGACAAAACACAATATCTCAATCTGATTAACTTGTTAATCAGATATCGATATATCAAAATCAATGAAAGAGGACACTGAGACAAGCACGGAACTCGCGGTGGAGTTGCCGTGCAACCGTGTGGCATTACCCGAAAATGGAAGAGGAGGGTGGATAGTCCTCCTCGGTCAAAACCAAGACTGGTGGACTTGACACCCCAGCTCTCGCGATTGGTACCACTTGTTGGGCCGAAGATCATGGACATTGATCTGTGTTTATACACCGGAGGTAGGTCTACGAAGACAGGGACTCCTGTAAGCACTTATCGACTGTTCTCTTTTATCTACATTGTGGGCATAATTGATCACCTCTAGGCGCTTTTTAATACAGTTTGGATTATTCATGTTGAAATCTATGTAGCCCATTTTTAGAAACATAAAAAGTACCGAATGAGTTTCACTAAATAAAAAATTATAGGTGATTGATTCGAATTATTTAAGAAAAATGCGAAGCCCTATACCGGACCTAAATCACTTGTACCACATCTCTTGATGTGTTGAAAGTTTTAATATTGCGCTTAAATGTACATAACCTCGTACTATACCAAAACTAATACTTTTTTTTGAGAAAAGAGATTAGTCTTCATTCGTTCCCATATGGATACAAGGGGATTGGTCGTATCGTTCAGTATAAATGGGTACAATTAGTCTCTTCATAGAACATGCTCAAACAAAAGGGAGCAGTTCACTCATACAAAGAGATCAAAGCTGGTATTGGTCGCATACTGCTTTGCGACTCATGCCGGATTCATTCTAGACTAATGGCATTTTTTACAGGGTACATATACATGAAATACTGTGTATGTGTGTGTATAAGCTGGCGAAAATGCAGTTTTTCAGTATCCATATGGCAGTGTACGGGGTTGGGCGTTTGATCTTATATACAGCTGGGGTTAAAGTATTTTTGTGCTGTTTTTTATTCTGGTTTGTTTTTTAAGATTGATAGTAGTGGTGTGCTGATTTTGTTTTATAGCTTCGGTGCTATTTTTCCATTTTCTTTTACTGTTTTTGTTAACAGATGGTGTCCTTTTCCTTCTTCTTCGAGTTACACTATTCCTTCAATTGGGATCACTGTCAAAGCTCTTGACTTTGCTACTTTTTCTGTACTAACGCTCCATTCCCAATCACATTTCAGTATCAACTATATCTACCAGGGTCGTGCGCAAGTTTGGGGTTTCAAACCCCTCCCATGGGCTTACAAACGACTGAGTTTTTTTCATAAAAACTGGTAGATGGAAGAGTGCATTTGTTGACTGATAGCCAGTAAATATGGTAAATGTTTCTCTTTATTTCCGTTTCTATTAATTGTTATCGCAAAGCTAGTCTTGACAATAATGGATGCTTACTATGAGCTTCCATATGTTCACACAGTATCCACAAGAAAATTAAATTTTTTTTAATAGCTCGAGTGCGCTTTTGCCACTTGGCCTGGAAAAGAAATGCATATATTTCCACTGCTGACGCGGAGGGGAGCAATAGTGACAGCTATAGGGACATTTTTGCATACAGACACAAAAACTCAACGAAAAAGTTAAGGAAAAGCAGTTCAAGGCACTGCGGTAAAGATATCTGGCTTTTGTTGTTGCATGTGAGGGGGAGGTTAAAGTTCATATTTTTTATTGCTTAAGCATCGTGTTAATTCAAATGTTTTTTTTTCATTAATGACGTTAAAGTACAGAAACAAAAACAATCTTATGGGAAGAAGCAGCAGCTGCATTGACAGTAAACAATAATGAAAAATTAAGGGTTAGTGTGAGTAAAAAAAGAATTCAGCTACCACCGCCAATTAAACAATTGCTTACCCTCCAATAAACAGAAGGGAACTATATTATTATTATTTATATTATGTGTATTAAAGCTAAACATATTTTAAACATAAAAATGTGCACAGCATTGAATATAGGCGTGTTTTATGTGAGTTCTAAAAATTTGATAGGTCCAACTCGAACTAAAATTATTGCTTCATTGAATCCCATAAATAAAACTATCATTGATTTATTTATGGCGTTTTCTTTTCTGAATAAAATGTTTCCCTCGTACTGCCCTCTTAGATTCTAAATTTTGAGCCAGCCACCTTGATATATACAAAACGGCTCTTTTTGTAGGTAATGACACCCATATTCTTACTTAGTTGAAATATTTTGTTGAAAGAACTCACGAGAGAGATCAGGAGAATCAACGGGCGACATTATTTTCAGAAACAAATCGCCATTAGATATCCAAACGGCAAACAACGCTCACCCATGATTGAACCAGACAAACGTGGCAAACTTGGCCGGCGGCCACCGTGGTGTGATGGTAGCGTGCTCCGCCTACCACACCGAATCCCCTGGGTTCACACCCCGGGCAAAGCAACATCAAAAATTTTAGAAATAAGGTTTTTCAATTAGAAGATAATTTGTCTAAGCTTGGGTCGCCCCGCGGCAGTGTTTGGCAAGCACTCCGAGTGTATTTCTGCCATAAAAAGCTCTCAGTGAAAACTCATCTGCCTCGCAGATGCCGTTCGGAGTCGGCATAAAACAAGTAGGTCCCGTCCCGCCAATTTGTAGGAAAAATTAAAAGGAGCACGACGCAAATTGGAAGAGAAAGCTCGGCCTAAAATCTCTTCGGAGGTTGTCGCGCCTTACATTTATTTATTATTTATTTTTATTTTAAACGTGGCCGAATTACGATCGTAGGAGAACAGCGGACCTGCTAAACAGGTTAAGGAAAGACATTCTTAGGATTACTGTCCTAATCACGGCACAGTGGCCACACGACCTGCACGCTGAGAGAGTAGGGATCCCATTAAACAACATTTGCAGGGGCTCAGGATCCACCAGTTCTAGCTCAAAATGGGTTTATAACTATGAGCAGTTTATAAACTCTGCCGGAATTTCAGGAGTAGCTAGCGACTAGAAATACTTAAATAGTAGCAATTGGTTCCATGGGGAATGTGTCACATCGCGCCCCTCAACGAGTCCTTCATTGAGTCCAGCACATTCGCTTGGAAGACCTTGCGCATGTTATGTCTCTTCAGTATTTGGAATTCATTATATAAATAACGTGTTTGTACTTAAAGCTTTTAGCACGAAAATGCTACACCAGAAATTCAGTACAAAAATTCACATGAAAAAGTTTTATATTTAAATACCTAAATTTTGAATAGTAACGCATGTGATGAAATTTTTATAAAAATGCATGAAAATCTTTTACTAAAACATATTGAATTGAAAGGGAAATATTATTAAAAACAAAGTTTAAGCATTTTAGTTTATTAAAAAAACGAATTGAAGAAATTTTGTAGAAAAACTTTCACTCTAAAATTTTTATTTATAAAATTTTGTAAATAAATTTTATACTCGAAATTATGTTTAAGGAATTTAGTTCTCAAAATTTTTTACTTCAATTTAGAATGAAGAATTTTCTTAAAAAATTTCACTTTTAAAAAAATATTATAAGCAATTTAGGGCAATAGCTTTGCTTTAAAAAAGATATTAAAAATTTAGCTCACAAGTTACTAACAATTTTGTAGAAAAATTTTCACTCTGAAATTTTTCCTTATAAAACTTTTAAATAAATTTAGTACTCAAAATTGTCTACAAGAAATTTAGTACAAAAAGTGTTGTACTAAAATTTAGTACAAAATATTTGCTTTTAAAAACTTTGCTTTAAAAATAGTTATTTAAAGTTTAGTACAAAACCACTAGTATTTTAATACATTGAAAAACTAATTGAACAAATTCTTGAAAATTTTCATTCTAAAACTTTTATTTAAACTCAAAAGTTGTGCACAAAAAATTTAGTACTAGAAAAGTAATAAAATAAACGCAATAAAATAATTTACTTTAAAAAAATACTCTAAAAATTTAGTACAAAAATTTTGCTTTTTAAAATAATATTAAAAATTTAGTACAAGAACTTAACTTTTTAAAAAAATCATTGAAAATTGAGTGCAAAAACTTAGCTTTCTAAAAAAAATATTAAAAATTTAGTACAAAAACTATTTAACATGGTAGCTCATTAAAAAGGTAATTGGGGAAATTTTGTAGAAAAACTTTCACTCTAAAAGTTTTATTTATAAAATTTTCTATATAAATTAAGTACTCAAAATTGTGAAAAGAAATGTAGTGCTCAAACTTTGTACTAAAATTTAGTTCACAAAATTTTCTTTTAAAAACTTTAGTATAAAATCAACCGTTCATTCCACATAACGCCTAAATACCTGCGAATATATACTAAACACATTTCTTTCTCCGACTCAAAAATTTGTTGCGCCTTAACAAAATCAACTATACATCTCATTTCACAACGAAAACTCGAATACTTCGTGATGCTTCGGAAAATAAATAAATGCACCAAAACGCAAATATTTTTAACATACAAATTTTTCACCGCACACAAGCCTTTACAGTCTATCATTTCAACATTTTCTATTAAATATGATTTGCCTAAAGCAAAGTAATTTTTCAGGCTTAAGAAAAAGCAAAAAAAAAGTGTAGGAAAAAATATCATTATTAATAACTTACAACTTTATGTTAATTTGTGTTAATTTTGTCTGCTATTTTTCAGATTTCGAAAAAATATTAAATTGTAGACAACAAAATCGTAAAGTATTGTTGAAAAAAAAAGTTGTGAACAAATTGAAAAATGATTTGCCAAAAATAAGTGCGAAATCATTAGGGCGACTGCATAGCACATTTGGTGGTATGTAGTTGACTTTATGAGCCGCAGCAGACGTTCTGTTGGATTGGCATTTGCTATACATTTGGTGCCGCAAATAAAGTAGACCTGTCTGCTTGCCGCCGTATAAAAAAAATTTCCTATTTTAAATTTTTTTTTAGCCACACCAATTTAGTGGCATCAACGCAAAATCGAACACAGCCGCCACAACTTAAATGCATTTGCAACGTCTTTTTATAACAAATTTCTAATAATCTATTAGTTGCGCTTTGCCATGCATACGAGTGATCAGACAACATTGTCGCATGTGGGCAATAACAAGTCTGCAACATATGCGGTCTTAGTTGATGGTGTTGTAGATGATGATGATGAAGTAGAAGAAAACGTTGAGCTATTAAAAGCAGAAGATTACGATTTGAACATTAGTCTGTCGCTCATTTGCTTTGGTTTTAGATAGCTATTGAATATTGCAGATAAGTGTGTAAGCATGTGTCTGCTATTGCTTTGCTTGCGACCACTTATTTACCCCCCTCCCCGCATTGTGACATACCGCCTCGCCCACTCCATGCTGGCCTTTTAAAAAATGTTAAATTTAGTAAGCTCACAAGCTTTTGAAATTGCTTGGCGTTTAGTTTAACGAGTATTTTATATGCATATCTACAGTAAGGGTAGAAAAGAGTGGTACTTTAGTAATAATTAAATGTAGTTTTGAAAATGAATTTAGTGCTAAATACTAGTAGCAAATTTCAGCTATTTAACTTAAGCTCTAGTTAAAATTTCATTAATTACCAAATATTTATAGCAAAAATTAGTACAAATATGTTCTGCCAGGAAAGTACTAAATATTTAGTGCAAAAAGTAGTCCTAAAAGTAGTGCTAAATATTTAGTAATAAAAGCAATATTAATATTTGGTACGAAAAATAGCACAAAATATTTAGTACACAAAATGTTTGAAATACAGTAACAAAATATCGTAGAGCATAGTACAAAGTAAAAGGGTACTAATTTAGTACAAGGTTGAACTGGTCGGTCCGTGATGACATCACCTTGACTGAATGAGTCGATAGTTTTATCAGAAGTTTGTTTAAATGAAAACCCTATCAAAAACAGGTCCTATGTTATAAAATGACGCCGTCCTCATAATTTAGTACAAAAAAAAACTATACAAAAAGTTTAACTTAACGAAGTACTCAAACCATAAGCAAATATATTGTGCTAAAAAATTAGTACAGAAATATAAAGTTTGCTTGCCAACTTTGGAAACGTGCGCCTCAAAAAAATCTCAAAATGAAGGCGTTTATAAGTAAAGTGTACTTCAATTAAAGTACTAAAGTCATTATCCTAAACTTAAGTATATTCAAGTATGTGCTAAAAAGTTAGCAGAGAACGAATTAATAAGTTCTAAAACTAAGCATTAGTGTTGAGTTTCATAAAAGTGCTAAAACTTGCAGTTAAAATCTAAACATGCTCTGCAAAGAAATACGCTTTATACAAAGTGCAAAAAAAAACACATACGGCAACCCATAAACAACATAATGAAATAATTTATGCTCTCAAATATGTGTACTACACCACCATATGATGATATCTTATAAAATGCAAATAGTACTTAGACCTACTTAGACGCTTGAGATAAGCCGCTTTTATAGCAGAGCAAGTACAAAAATTCAAACGTACACAATGGAAAGATAGTATGTACTGAAATCTACTGCAAGTTAGGATCCGGAAATAACTAACATATGTATATGAATTAGTACCAATAATTTTTTTTTAATGTTTTGTTTTGTTTTGAAACTTTTGCAAGGATGCATTGTGCTAAAATTTAGTACAAAATAAAAATATTAATTTATATATATCTTCTTTAGATTTTAATTTCCAAGATTTAGAACAAAACTCAGTACTAATAACTTAGTACTAAAAGTTTAGTACTCCGTTTTATTACAAATTCTAAACTGCTTTACTGAAACTGCAATTTGAACTACGTATTAAAGATAAACCAGTACTAAAACGCAGTGAAATTTATTAATAAAATTTGTATTCTGTAAAACAAGTGTGTTAACTTTTATGCTCACCACTGTCAATGTTCGCAAAGTTTATATATGTATACGTTGCAAATCATTTGGCGCTGAATTTTAGTGCATTCGATACGATATTTGTCACATTTTGCGACAGACATTATAAGACAGTTTGCCATATGCACAAACAGATAAACATACATACAAATGCCATATAAGTTTGTTTATTTGTTTAGTCAGAAATTTATTTGTTACACATGTTCATCACAAATTTGCGACAACAATTCGCATATTGCAGCACAACAACAAGAAAACCAAAAAAGGGGGAAATATTGGAAATCATACCCAACACCCGCATGTCTTCGCGCCGAGCTTCATGCCTCAGCTCAAGTCGTCTGCCGGCAGCTAATAAATGTGTTGGCGCATACAGACGCCACAATCTTAACACCAACAACTCATCCTCAATGCGCCTTGGGCCGTTGATCGACAGTTAAAAATGCAAAATTTATGTCTTGCAAAAATTTGTATTATTTTTGTTGTACTATTTTGCGTACAATCTTTAAAATCTGCCTTCTTTCTCCAACTGTTGTTTATTATTTAACGTTTTACTGCTATGTTGTTTTAGTGCCAATGTGTTCGTTGTCTTTTGGTATTGTTGTTGTCAACCGCGCTTTTTAATGTGCGCCACACTAAAAATTATTTTTTCACGCTGTTTTTGCTCCAAAGCATTTTCATGGAAATGTGCACAACAACATCAACATTTTTGCAATATAATTGTGCTGGAGCTACAACAAAAATACAAACACACGCGCTAAGGCGATTGCATTTGAGATGGATACGAGATTAAACTCCAATCCCGATTAGGCCTTTTTCGAAATTTAATTTTTGAGACCGAGGTCCATTGCCCCCGACATTAAATTTTTAGTTCTTAAACCCAAATATTGTATTCCACGGGGCTCGATATTTTTAGTAACCAAATTTCACATGACTTTAAAGGTCACAAATACGTTTCTTAGTTTACGAAAGCAGCACATTTATCAGGTCTATCCGAAAAAAACGTTCCTCCTGTTACACGCACAATTCTTTTTTTTAATATTTTCCCTATCGTTCATCCGTGGCACTACGATGTATGGCAACGGCCCTCCATTCTATTCGGCTTTTTTCAGGCAGAAATCCAAGTAATAGAATTTTGCGGTAGAGAATGTCTACGACGAGGCTGATCCTCTTGAAATATCCACATTATAACACAATAACTTCCAAGCTAGTGGATGAATGTATTGCACTCCTTAAGGATCTGGGTGTCAAAATCGAGATTTCGTTGAATGAGTTCCTGGACCCATCAGGGTCATGAAGATAATGAACAGGAAGAGCCCTTCTGTGGACTCACAAAGGCGCACATTAGGGAAATCATAAGCAACAGGGAAACAAAGCAACTCATAAAACTCTGGATTGAATGCCCAGGGCAGAGACAGAACAAATTGGTTATACTCCCAAGAACGAAAGCCACACTTATTAAGCAGAGAGGACTTGCGATTTCTCACTGGGTACTATACGGGACACTGTCTTCCACCATCTAAGTAAGTTAAATCTAAGCGATATACAAATCTCTCGCTTTTAATCACTCTAGCAAAGCACAGATTCTCCCGTCTAGGTGGCGTGACTTCTAATCCTCCCGTGATATGGAAAAAAATCCTGAAGAGGTACTTAAATACATTAAAATCCCCCATATACAGTAATTGGCCGAAGGTTCAAGCACAAGAGACAGTTCATCGCGGCCTAATAAGAGTAATAATTCCTCCTGCAGTATTCCGCAATGTCTTCGGACTCTCCACATATATCACACCCATCTCTAGCTGGTTTTTGTATGGTGGGAGAGTTGGCAAATTTGTGTTGGTTTAGAAGTAGAATGGGGCGTTCTACTTAGTCTGTTTGTTTAATGTTGTTTGTTTTTATACCAAAGTATTTGGTTTGTTGTAAAGTATTCTGTATCCGCTGACACTTTAAATGATTTATGAGCTGCGCTCCTTTGAGTGTTGCACTGATTTTTCTAAGCGGCATGTTTAGTTATTTGTATGCCAATTGGGAAAGTTAGAGGAGGCATTAGTGTTTATTATACAAAAATATTGTTAAAAATGAACCAAGACATTTGTTTTCGGTGCTTGCGAGCCGAAATTGAAATCAATATTATCGTTACGCAGCCAAACTCCTCTAAGGTTAGGTTAGGTAGCAGTGGCTGACCGTGAACACACCTAGGCTAGTGACATTAGTCCCGTTGTGATACCATGAAAATACACAATTTACCTTTCCTCTTCGAACCATTTTGAGAACCTGATAAAGACCATCAAATCCTTAGTGTCACGCTCCACGACCTGGCGCAGATAATCCGGAAGGGAAGCACCCAGAAAGCGCAGCCCTGCGCCACTTAGTTGCAGATGAGGAAAAGCACCGATTCGTGACGCAATCTTTTAGGATCCCATTTTGACCAGGTTTCCTTCGATGTCCGACACCCCAGGTTTATAGCCAAATTTCGTCGGCTTGACTGTGGATGTGCTCTTGAGCTTTGGCTTGCATGTGGCAAGGAGCATACCTAAGCGTTCTTGATCGGGAAGCATCTGCCTGTTGTACCCTGCGTTTGCAATGCAGTTTTTAGCGATGTACCTGCGCCCGGAACCCATGTGAAGTGTACACGGTTCTGTTGGGCCATCTGTTGAATAGATTAGCGTTTAGTGTTGATTCAGAACGCAGTATAAAGGATCCATATTTTGGATCCTGCGGCAACGTTCCGCACACACACTGCCACTAGTTTTCTTTTATTTAAAAGTTTCCTTTCTTTCCGTTTAGTTTTATAATGAGAGGTTTATTAATTTTTACATATAGTTTTTATTCAACTTATATTCGTTACACTTTGTTCTTTCTTCCTGTTAGGTCACTTGATTTTTTTTGTTTTTTCATTTGTAGACTAACTCGGTAATCAATTCCGGTTCACTTCAAACTACAAACTGCCGCTAACGCAACTCTGCGGCTTGCATATTTTCCTTACGTTACTTAGCAACGAAATTAATTATGGCGTCGAAATAAATCATGGCGTCGAGCAACGGCAGTTTCAGCCAATCAGAAACTCTCCGAGTTGCTCGACTCTAACATTTTAGTGAGCCAAGTGCATCTGAGTTGGTTGCATCTTGCACATTTCTAAAGAGTTGCCATCTACAATTATTTTAATGCATTTACTATGGCACTACAGCAGCGAGTAAAAGCCTAGGGATATGATAGCAGCCTGGCTGTCGCTGAATAAAGATTTAGTTGTCGATATTGTGTGTCTCTATCTTAAATTCTTCCAACAAGACACTACACTGATCGGGTGAGTTGAAGGTCTAGGTGCCTTGAATAGACTCTGACCTCCAAACCTGCTGTTTAGCTTAGAACCTTCGATGTATATGGAAATGCTGTCGTCACTTTTCTGCTTAAACTTTTGAAGAAAAATTTCCCTTACAAAAGTAGCAATTTAAAGAAAACAACAACAAAATACCTTCGAGTACATCGATGAAAACAACAATAAGAGTTTAAGTATTAGCAGTTAAACGGTTGAAACTTCCCGCATCCACACGATATAAATGCAGGAAATAAGGTTCAAATCTTACGCCTTAAGAAAGCGCTACCAAGTTTAATACACCATTGGCCCGGAAGCAGATTTAGATACCCACACCAGTAAACAAACTTAGGAGTGGCAAAGATGATGAATACTTTCAAAGAGTCAGTCAAAGCAGCATGATGATTTAGCAAAAGGCCGAATATTACCAACACCAACACAAATTTGTACACAGCCACGACAGATACTACTACAGTCAATTTCATATAGCGAGTGATTGGTAGGCAATCGAATATATAATTCTCAATCGTTTTATCATGACTTATACTTAAATATATCTGTGCGCGCATGACACAATTTTGGTGGAGCGATTTTCGTTATATATGGCGGTGTTCCGAAAAAACCTGCAGATCATCGGCCTTCGAAGTTCCATTCCATTCAAGTGGCCATTAACCCCCAAGACAGTTGTGGGTTGCGCTGCAAACATTCCGATCGATTTTTAATGTGGATACCTATGAAGACAAGACTCTGAATATATTCGTTACTAAGAGCTCGTATACAGCTCCGTTTTCCACAGTAACGCGATCTCAAAACCGTGTTTTTGAATCACCGGTAAGTCAACAGCTCTTTTGATGTGAAAAGATCGGTTATCGAAATTACTCTTAGTTTTTTATGCGCCAGATTTGGAATTCTTGACGATACTAAGCTTTACATGAGATACATTTAGCAGAGCTTTTAAGAAATTGAGACCAAAAACAATATAAAAAACTACACCAACAAGAAAATACCCAAGAAAAGTTAACTTTAGGTTTTTTCTCTTCAATATTTTTTCAACAACAACAACACTCAATTCAATACCCCACTAAAATCACTGTTTGAGTGGAAAAATAAATTGAACTACTTAAAAGTAGTACCAGTCAACAATCAAGCATAATTTCAGTGTTTAGTGCGGGCATATATGAATGACATCCGGTACATATTCAATTTGATTTCCGGTACAAACTGTTTTTTCGGCTTCAGATATAAAGGAACAACAACAACAAAAAATCAAATCAGAAATGAGTGATCTAAAAATTGTACAATAAATCAACAGCAACTTGAATAACATTAATATGTACGTACTTATGAATGTACTCAGTAGGAAAATCTCTAGTTCTGATGTCTCTTAACGCCTATGAAACCCATACTAAATTTTCTTCTTCTTCTTTTTTTCACATACGATGTTATAGACTGTAAAATTTCAACTGATCCAGTGACTTTGTTTGGAACTGTTTTAAAGATCTATATCACTTCTGAATTTCAGTTCCTTTGTCGCTAATATTTCTGTATTTGTCAGCACAGGCACAATTCACATACTGAACTTACCTTATCATACTTTTGAAGAACGTCGTAGCTCAGGATTCAGTAACGATAGATACATATATATGATAAAGATGGGTCAAAATGTCAGTTTTTTGTATACTGATTTGGAGCTTTAAGACCAGTAATACAAGGAAATATTTTAATTTTCATTTTTCTTCCTACGCATTTCGATGCCTCGCATCATCTTCAAGGAGTCTAGTCTCTCTAAGTGAAACTAGTTCAATCGTAACAAAACCTTCACAACCTTCACCTCACAAACCGTAAACTGGGGAGCCGTTTGGGAGCTGGTGAAGATTTCGAACCGATTGAACTACTTTCAGTTAGACCCTACAGCTTTAATTTTGTTACTGAATTCTGTACAGGGTTGCTACTGCTTATAGAAAATATTTTTTCAGTTCGTTGTATTTCTCAAGTTTTGTTGTTTTAAATATCATAAATGCGAATAGAGTTTACCAATCATGCCAACTGCTTTATTTCAATTTATAGCTTTTTTTTGTTTATTGGTTGTTTTTTTAGATTAAATTTTTGCATTGCCCCATTTTGATTGATTTTGATCAATATAGAAAAATTAAGCAAAACAAGCGTTTAACATTATTGCGGTCATCATTTGTGGTACCGCAATTATTTTGTGTTATATGCTTTGATATATATATTGATGTACATTAGGGAGGTACTTATAATGCCTAGTTCATCTGTTAATAACACTGGAGTTTGGGCTTTAATATCGGAAGTATTACGATTGTTCGATATATTCAAAAAAAAACATTTATAAATGAAACAACAGTTAATATAGGGTCTTATTTCACTCAAATATATATAGATAATAAATGCTGAAAATCCTTGTTGATGAGGGTGTAAGCTACCTGTCGCAAGTTTTCAACTTGTTGTTGAAGGCCTTTGTCATTCCTGAACAATGGAAATAACAAGAATAATTGCATCACTTAAGCCTGGAAACCCACTAACGAAGGTGAGTTTATCACAGTAGCGAAGACGTTGGAAACCGTCGTGCGCCCATCATTTCACTGCGAATATTTCGCCAATGCCTAGCACTAATTAAATTACGAACCAAAGCAGCAAAAATCCTTTCATAGGACGGTGCTCGTAGCACTGGAGCTGTCAAAAAGCTTTTGACACACTGAGCCATGCGCATTACTCCAAGACATGAAGGTTATCCCTTCCTCCTGTCTAAAAAGGTGTCCGCAACTTATTTAAATGATGGAAAAAGCGTTGGTTCAAAACCTAGGAGTTTTTTGATAAGGGTTGCCACAGGATGCTATGTCTATCCCGCTTATGTTTAATATTTGATATATCAAGCTGCCTTCTCCACCAGATGAGGTTATCAGTTTCCTGTGCCGACGACTGCTCGATAATGGCAACAGAACCCTGTCCCTTCAAGACGCATAAGTATTTAAAATAAATAGCTATCTCCAGTCTTTATGTTTCTTAACCACGCGCGACCTGTTATTATCACCGATCAAATTCACGGCCACTCTGTCTAACATGTGTAAGGAGCAGATGACGTTTGATACTGTAACAGTTTAAACTCTTACTGTCCAGAATTAACTCCCGACATATGTGATGTATGTCCTCCATGCGATTTGTCCACATCATGATACCAACCACCTTTTAATTGTTAAATGAACCTAAGGCCTCTCAACAGCGGTATCTCTTTGGTCCAACCTCGTTGAAACTGCACGTTTCCTTGAACAACTCCGCGAGAGGATCTTGTGATGATAATATGATGTGTGACGCACTCTATCCAATGGGGTGTAAGCACTGTTAACATAACCACACAAAAAGTTCCGCTGATCAGTCAGTGCGACCTATAACAATATCTGCTGACCTTTCACTTTACCTAATGTGTTTTGAAGTGCTAACACGAATGTAGTCATTCACGCATATTAAAATCAGATAAGATATGAAATACAGAGCATAATATACAAAATTCGTATCAAAAATTGGTATAATGTGAAAAATACATCACATATTCTCTCTTAGCACTTTCAAAACAATCTGCGTTTATCACCACTAAATTTATTTAGTGTGGCCTGAATGTTTTTGTTTGTGATAGTTTTGCTTTGTTTTTGTCGTCTTTACTAGTGACTTGTGTTTCTATATGTTCATCTTGAATAAAACTACATACGTATGTATAGTGCATGTGTGCATACATGATCTATGCTCTTAGTTATACGAATTAAGCGTACATAATTGTTAATTCGATAAATCATTTGTTAACTTCTATTTACAATTTTAAACATGTTCTGCTGAATTTTGATAATTTGGATGATATTAGAAATAAAAATTTTTTGTATATCTGTGAGTAGTCGTTTTGCAATGGCTTTTGATATCTATGAGGTGTGTGTTTGATTATTGGTGTTTCTGCTAAGCGCATAAGCGAAGTGGATAAAAATTTATTTTCTCACAGCTTGTCGAATTTTGTTAAACGCGTCTTCTAAATATTGCAAGACTCTAAAAATCGTCTTGATTATCCTTTTGTTTTGTCATTGTCTCATTGTTGCTGTGCTCTATGTTTGTCTTTTTTAGTTAGTCGCTTGTTTTATTTGCTGATGTGTTGTGTTCCTTGCACGCTTTCTGTATCAATGTTATCGCCTTTAGACCAGTGGTGCACTAAGGCCAGCAGAGCTTCGAGAACTTTTTGTAGTAGGTATGTGTGTATAAGGAGAATTATGAAAACATATTTGGCATAGTTTTAACGCATGAGATGGTTTACTGCTGAAGTAAAGCAGACACTGATTCATTGCTGGCTCTGTTGAATCTCCCGTTGTTTTGCTCCATACGACAGTAGCTGAACACCGAAACATTCCACGCTGTACGAAGATTTTTGAGAGCATCTCTGTTTTAAAATGGATTTCTCCTTTCCTTTTTTATAACTTTTTCCCTTTCCTTTCGTTTTCATTACTTTGATCTCATTGACATATTTTCTCCTCTATTTTTCCAATAGGCTCATAGGCATTGATTTAGCCATTTGTTAAGCGCTCTATTGACCTTCTCCTTCTCAAATTTGTTGTGTTGCTATTGTTCTTTCTCAATTCGCGGGGGCCGCCTGGCCGAATCACTTGGTGCGTAGGATCGCTTACTTCCTTTCATACTTATCGCCATCTATCATCGTTACTTAATCGTTCTTTCAGTTGCTTTCTCTTATTTCTTAATGCGTTTTTGTAGTTTCTTTTTGATCTTCTATGTTCTTCTGATTCATATTCTTCTTTTTCTGCTTCTTATATATGTTTGAAAGTCGACTTTTCACTTTCATCATCGTTATCCTCTTTATCATCACGATTGTATTATCATGATTTTATCTCTCTTACAATTTCTTTCTTAATTTATTTCACTATCCAAGTCTCATTTCCTTTCATTTCTTCCATATTTCCAGTCGTGTTTTATATTCATTTATTTTGTCACGCTTTTTATCTTCTCACGATTCTACTCGGTCGGACACTTATTCTGTTTACCTCTCACTTTTGTTTCCTGTTTCCATGATTGTCGTTTACTATCTTCGTTGATATTCATCTCCTGCTCTTTCTGCATGTCATCTCCACTTCTCTACCCTTCTTTTGCTATCTATCCGTTCTTTACACACTTGTTTCATTTGTTATGCCCACTCGCTGATATCTTGTGTACATATTATCTTCCCATCACTTTATCATTTTCTTACCCGGGGCATCCAAATCTTCTAACTCATTTTTTCTGTAAATTGGCTTCCTGCTACCTCCTGTTTGCCACCTGAAACTTCATTAGTCTCTTATTAATGCATTAACGTTGTAGGTTTCTCTTACATCTTAGTCTACTTAAGCTAGAAGCTTACCTAACATTAAAATAAATAAATGGTAAAGCGCGATAAAACTCCGAAGAGGTTTTAGGTCGAGCTCTCTTCCGATTTGCGTCGTGCTCCTTTGATTTTTCCTTAAAGATTGGCGTGACAGGGATGTCCTTCTTGATTTATGCTCGGAATCGCAGCGTCATCTGCAGAGGCATGATGAGTTTCACTGAGGAGCTTTTCATGCAGAAGTACACCCGGAGTGCTCGCAAACACCGCCGAGTGGCGACCCGTTAGAAAATTGTCTTCTATTTGAAAGAAAAGCAGAAAATTGTCGAAGATAAGTTTATAGAGCATACTTGTAAACTTGATATTAAGAAAATTATTTCATTTGGCATTCTGGTGCTTTAAAGGTCCAAAGCCCGCAAACCGTTTGATTTCCCTTTAAGTTGTTTTCCGGGTTGCAAATATTTCTCACGAAATCAGAGGATATTAAATCATAAAATTTCATTTTGCAAAGTCGTTTCCCGGGCCGTAACTTAATTCGTCCAGGGAAAAACGAAAAAACATAAAAGGCTGCAAAAGCCGAATCAGTTTGATGAATTTCTAAGCTTACTTCTCAGGTTAAAAATATAATATGTGTCGTATATGCTAATAAATCCCACGAAATCGAGATTACTAGGAAGCTTATAAAGCTCGCACGATAAAATTTCGAAAATAAGCTATACGGAATTTTTAGGCTGCCATATCAAAAGACACATTGTGTTTGCTAATCCTTGTAGTAACATAGCATTTGAAAATTTACATTTTTATAATGCTAAAAATTTTCTAAAAATGCAAACACAGGCACACCCGTAGTACACAAAGCCTATATTTGTAGAGTAACATGAAGCACATAATAGTAGAGTTTACATGATATGATTGCTTATTGCAGGAACAAACAGAAACCGATGCAATGCCTTTGTATTGTTAAAATAATGTGAAAGGGACGCAATGGATAGGAGGACATAAGCATATGTGTGTATTTAGTTTAGAGGAAGTGCGGGGAGAGAGAGGGAAGAGCACCTGTTTAGATGGTATGTAGATGATAGAATGGGTAAATATCTTGCACTTCGTGTACTTTTTCTCGCTATCGAGATGCAGTATGGGGAGAGACTCTCAATTTTTAATTTTATGCTTAACACGTTATAGATGTTTTTTTTTTTACTTTACTCTTTGAACCTACACTAAGCAAAGTGTTATTGTGTGCACATTCAGCAAAAGACAGTTAAGACAGTTAAGTTTGCGTTTTGCGATTTTCATATAATCATACGCTTATGTTTGAGTGCTATTTCTTTCAAACCAGACATTCCACTGTAGAACATAAAAATAAAGCACTGCAAATCTGAACTACGAAGGCTAGCATACAACGCTTTGTTTTTTCTCGGCCCAAAACGTCAATCACGCTCGCCCTCAACTGCTTACACTTAATGACACGGCAGTTAATGTAAAAACAAAAAGAAAAAGACAGTAGTACACGTAAATACACACACATCATATGCTATGCTTAAAAAATCACTTTTTAGCAGTATGCATCCTATCCTCTACCAGCTACTCGCATAGCGACTCTAAATTCAATATGCGAGCTGTTGAAGCAGTCCGTTGTCAGTGTGGCCTTTACAAGTTGTAGGTGTAGAGTTTGTGTCGCCCACCCGCACACGCAGCAGATTTACCACATAATGGGTGCTTTTGAATGTGCAGTTTGTGACGATATCCATTAAATGCGTATTTTTACAATAATATCGTAATGAATATGATACGAGTGGTAGCGCACTACATACGCGCACACACTTATGTATGTATATGTCGCTCCAATTCGTTGTGCGCATTGCTGGGGCAGGGTGGGCGGCTGAAATTTTCGGTATGCTTGCATCAGTTGTTAATAGCCAATCGTTTCCTCATTCTTGCCTATTGATTTCGATCTCTTTCTGTATCGTAATGGAGTTGGCAGAATGCTGTCCGCTTGTAACGGGATATTCGTTGTAAAGAAATAACTAAGGAAAGCAAATAGGGGTTTGGCACTGTAGGGGTTAATTTGAATTGCAAATGAACAAAATTTGAAAAATAATATATAAACCAACATTTTTGAATAAATTAAATTAAAATAAGTCCAGTTCACTGACAAAAACTAATGTCAGAATAAAGCACGCAAGAGTGAGAATTATTAGAGTCAAAAATACGTGACTTAGTCTACTGAACGCTAGAGGGCAATGCCAAAACAGCATAAACTCTGTTGAACTCCGGCACAATAGTGCTGCCCACAAGCTGCATATATTACGGGAAGGCACGTATCCCTCTCTGAATGGTTGGAGCACATAAACAAATGGGGAGATACAGTGAAGATGATGAGGCCGAAGTCGGAATTGCAGGTAATATAAAGATCATTATTCTTCATCTTCTTATGGCAAGGTATCACAGTCAAACCGACGGGCTTGTCGCGCTGATCGGCTGTCATTGTACTTTTGAAGTGTGGGATGGGTTCCTGCGGTAAATAACATGGACGATGAAAGTAATACATTCAGGCAGACTGTCTGAGCTTAGCTGGCTGCTTAGCAAATTCTAATGCCTTTCAGCCTTCTTGGTGAACTCAAACGTGCACACACTACGGAACCATAAGTAACATGTAGATAACCATCAGAAATACAGAAAAAAAGACAGGCCAAGTTGTATATCCCGTGCATAAATCCACGCAGAGTATCCAGCTAACTTATTAATCTAAGCAGAGAACCTACGAACACTCCTTAGTACTTATGGGACACTGTAGGCTACGATCTCAGCTCGGGAAGCGTGAATCTACTCGATAGACAAATTTTGTCGGGGGCTTTTGTGTGCTCGAGGATGAACGTTGGTACACATTCTCTTCGAATGCGTTCACTCTATTGGTTAAAGCAGTACTCTTTCACTCTAGTATGCGTAACTTTTAATCACTTCGGATATGGACACTAAAAGCCTCCACGTGCAGTAATAAGCACAATGAAGATCTGCTTGAATATGTTTTTCTGCCTGATTAATTTACCTTAATATTCGCATATCCAGGAGCTATCCCAACGTAACCTTATTTTTTGGCTTCCAGTTCATTTAGGACACTATTGCATTTCATCCGCTAGCCTAGAGGGATTTGTGTAAGACTGCACGGTACTTAGGTGTGTCTGTCTGACATAATGAGGATACCCCTCGAATATAAGCCTCTTCTCATCTCACCACAAACTTCTGTTTATGGATTTTTCTGTGCCGTGGAAACTTGTGGGGTAGTTCCCATTATTATGTTTTCTTGCAGTTTTGTAGATGCCAGCTCCTTGTTTTACTGTCAAAGTACACTATGCACCTTATATATATTTTTTTTTACTTTTTTCTCACCACTTTCAGCGTCATTTAGCTAAGTAACTTCAAGTACTCCATATTCGTTTATTTATTATACGCAACTCATCCAATCTCAAATATTTCCATTCTCTTGTGGACAAATTTGTTTCCTTGGAAAATTAGTTCGACTAATTATAACATGATAATTTTATTTCATTGCGTATTTTCATTGATATTTTTGTATTTTGGTGGGGTTTTTGAAATGGGACATTTTTTACATATTTTTTTTTGTGTTTTTTCTCATATTTTTTCAACGTGCAATATTTTCTTTGAAATTGTTGTCTACCTGTTTATTTTGTTTTTTATACTCACGTGCTTTGCACAGAGTATATTAACTTTATTGATACGGTTGGTTGTAAGGGTTAAAGGAATCGAGATAGATATAGATTCCATATATCAAAGTCATCAGGTACTAGAAAATTTTGATTGAGCATGTCTTTCCGTCGTCCGTCGTCCGTTAATCGATAACTGAGTAAAGTGATTTTTCGCAATTTTGTACCGAGGTTTATCTGACCCATAATCGATGGGTATTGAAATGAGCGAATCGGATGATAAGCCACGCCCACTTTTTATATATATATACTTTTTGGAAAACACAAAAAACCTGATTATTTAGTAAATAATACCCTAGAATGTTGAAATTTGACGTGTGGACTGAGGGACTCTTATAAAAATTTGAATAAAATTTTTAAATGGGCGTGGCACCGCCCACTTCTGATAAATCAATTTTACAAATAGTTTAATCATAAATCAAAATCGTTTAACCTATCTTAACAAAATTTTGGCAGAGAGGTTGCTTTTACTATAAGGAATGCTTTGAAAGAAAAATTAACGAAATCGGTTAAGGACCACACGCCCACTTTTATATAAAAGATTTTTAAAAGGTCGTGGACGAATAAAATAAGCTGTATCTTTGCAAAAGAGAGCTTTATATCAATGGTATTTCATTTCCAGTGTATTTATAACAATAAATAGGAAAACTTCAAATTTAAAAATATGGGCGTGGCAACAGCCCCTTTTATGACTAAGAAATTTTCTATTTTCGGGAGACGTACTCGAAGAAAAATTACGGATCGCACATAAATTGGTACACAGATTTTTCTATATTCAGAAATATTTCTAGAAAAAATGGACGAATCGGTTAAAGACCACGCCTACCTTTACTTGTTTTTGTATGCATTTAGGCGCGTTCAATTTTTCATGGATTTTAGAGTATTTTGCCATTCGTTCGTAACAATGAATGACAGTGATCAGTGGTGGAGCATAAAAAAGGGTGGATGGGCATAAAAGGAATTCTGATTATTTGCATTTCATTTATTTGGTACTTTACTATAAATTATTTTTATTTTTTCATTGCAGGTATGTTTAAAAAATCCTAAAAACGACAACACTATACAATTTAATGAGTGGAGTCAAACAAATTACAAAATTTTTAGAAAATGACAATATTGTATTATTAAAAAACAATTGTTAGACAGAAAACAGAGTTTTATTATGCCCAGTAGGAAACTAAGCTAACTATAAGTTGGGTTTACCAGTAAAGTAGCGTGCACTATTAACTGTTTATTTTCTTAAAAAAAAAAAAGAAAAATTGAATGGCCTGGGTGGTTTTATTTCTACTTACATAAAACGTACTAGCTTGGTGTGCTACAACGCGTCATGCTTTTCTCATTCACTATGACTATTCTCATTTCCTAAGACGCTTTGGCATTTACAAATGAGTATTCTCATTTTCATAAGACCTTTTTTTATTTCAAGTGACTAATCTCATTTAACTAAC
>JARSSU010048779.1:0-33364 GCA_029619165.1 Eurosta solidaginis
GAATGGTCACGTAATAGTGAGGAATCCCTTGAGGTGCTTCTCGATACACATTTCCCATCGGGAGACGGTTTAGAGGAGCCAGCAGACATCACTCACACTCCGATCACGGAGCTAGTAGTGCCGGGCTTGGTGACCGATACCAAGATCGAGTGGGCAGTGAAGACGTTTTCTAAGTTTAAATCGCCGGGCCCAGATGTTATATTCCCGGCCATGCTACAAGTCTCAAGTAGGGCGGTCGTGGAATGGCTTAAAATAATATTCGATGGGTGCATATGACTGAATCATGTACCGCACTCTTGGAGAACTGCTCGTGTAGCTTTTCTACCAAAGGCGGGAAGATCGGTCACATGTATTCCAAAGACTATAGACCCATTAGCTTAACATCATTTCTGCTCAAAACCTTTGAGAGGCTGATAGATGTGTACATAAGTCCAACGTGGATGAAAAGCTGCTCTCCACAACACAGCATGCGTACACCAAAGGCAAGTCGGTAGACACCGCATTGCATAGGGTGGTAATAAGCATAGAGAAATCCCTGGAATATAAGGAGTATGCTCTAGGAGTCTTCTTGGACATTGCCGGGGCTTTCAATAATGTTGCAAAATGGGCGATTATGGATGGTCTTAATTACATTAAAGTAAATCCTGCCTTAATCAGATGGATCGGCTGCATGTTAAATTGCAGAAAGATTACATCACAATGGGGATTGTACGAGGCCACGAAATCAGTGGACAGGGGCACGCCGCAGGGAGGGGTGCTATCACCTCTGCTGTGGACGCTGGTCATCAACCAACTGCTCAGGCAATTCGATGAGGGACCCGTAAAACTTACGGCTTACGCAGATGACGTTGCAATTGTCATAAGTGGAAAGTGCCTTCCAACGATTAGTTCTTTGATGGATCGGGCGCTTCGCGATATTCATACCTGGGCATCTAATGTCGGGGTTGAAAGTCAATGCGGAGAAGACGGATATGGTCTTGTTTACAAAGAGGTACAAGGTCCCAAATTGGACCAGGCCTAAGTTAGGAGGGGTGACCTTACAGGAGAAACCTTGCACAAAATATTTAGGAATCATCCTAGACAGTAAGCTGTCATGGAAGCTCAACGTGGAGGAGAGGGTCAAGAAGGCCTCAACGGCACTCTACGCATGTAAAAGAATGCTGGGGTGTACGTGGGGCCTATCGCCCTCTCTTTCTCATTGGGTTTTTACAGCGATTGTAAGCCCTATTCTATACTATGGAGTTCTTGTTTGGTGGAAAGCCACACAAAAAACAACATACCTCAAAAAATTAGAGGGGGTATGCAGACTATCGATGCTTAGCATTACGGGAGCCCTGAAAACAACCCCGACGGCTGCACTGTATGCCATATTGCACATCCCACCTGTAGACCTGGTAGCAAAGAACAAAAGCGTTAACGACCGCAACCAGGCTCGGTGCTTCGGGGCAGCTTGAGCGCCGACCATATGGCCATAGTAGTATAGCGTCATCAATCACAAGACGAACAGACTACATGATTCCCTATCTGCGCTTCGAGGGAGATCTTAGGCCACAATAGCGGTGGACGGTTGGCGCAAGGGTGCGCAAATGGCGGACGAGGCGATACATGTGTACACCGATGGTTCCAAAGTAGTGGAAGGAGTAGGGTCTGCGGTATACTGCGCTGATCCGGAAATAAGTAGATCCTACAGGCTGCCGGATTACTGTAGCGTTTTCCAAGCGGAAATATTAGCCGTAACCAAAGCAGTAGAAACCCTGGAAGAGAATAGCTTAAGCTGCAACCGTGTTAACTTTTATATTGACAGTCAAGCAGCAATTAAGGCAATAATCTCGCATAGCACAGCATCTAAATGCGTGTTAGAGTGTAAGCAGTCTCTGGAGAGAATCGGGACAGGGAGAAGCATACATATATATTGGGTCCCAGGGCATATGGGAATAGATGGGAATGAAAAAGCGGATGAACTAGCTAAAAAGACCGCATCCCTTGAAGCTTGCTCCGTAGATGTCCCAATTAGATTGGGCGAGATAAGCGAAGGCGAGAGGTGCACATGATCGACCAAGCGGGAAAGGCGTGGGTTCAAGCGCGGGGCTGTAAAGTGTCGAAGATTATGTGTAGGTCTTACAACCTTAGACTAACACAGTTGCTCCTATCATTAAAAAGAGAGGACTGTAGACTCATGACGGGTATTCTGACTGGGCACTGCCTTCTGGCGTCACATGCCTTTAAACTAGGCTTGGTCAGTGATAGCAGATGTAGGAAGTGCGGGTTGGAGGAGGAAACGATCGAGCACGTTCTGTGCTCGTGACCCTGCACTTGCCAGGCTAAGACTCCAGCTATTAGGAGTGATACAGCTGTCAGATCTAGAAGCAGCAAGTGGCTTAAGTCCTAGGAAGCTTCTAGTATTTGCTAAGAGGACGGAGTTATTTTATAACATAGGTCCTGGTTTTTGATAGGGTTTTTCAATTTGGTCGTTAAAACAAACTTCTGGTAACACTACGGACACAATCAGTCTATGTGAGGTCCTCATGGACCGGCCAGTTCAACCTACCTACCTAGGGTGGGCCAGGGGTGAATCTAGAATGTTTGTACGATATGGGTATCAAACGAAAGGTGTTACTGAGCATTTTAAGAGGGAGTGGGCATTAGGTCTATAGGTGGACGCCTTTTCGAGATATCGCCGTTAGGGTGGGCCAGGGGTGACTCTAGAATGTGTTTGTACGATATGGGTATCAAACGAAAGGTGTTACTGAGCATTTTAAGAGGGAGTGGGCATTAGGTCTATAGGTGGACGCCTTTTCGAGATATCGCCGTTAGGGTGGGCCAGGGGTGACTCTAGAATGTTTGTACGATATGTGTATCAAACGAAAGGTGTTACTGAGCATTTTAAGAGGGAGTGGGCATTAGGTCTATAGGTGGACGCCTTTTCGAGATATCGCCATTAGGGTGGGCCAGGGGTGAATCTAGAATGTGTTTGTACGATATGGGTATCAAATGAAATGTGGTAATGAGTATTTTAATAGGGAGTAGTCCTTAGTTCTATAGGTGGACGCCTTTTCGAGATATCGCCATAAAGGTGGACCAAGGGTGTTTGTACGATATGGGTATCAAACGAAAGGTGTTACTGAGCATTTTAAGAGGGAGTGGGCATTAGGTCTATAGGTGGACGCCTTTTCGAGATATCGCCATTAGGATTGGCCAGGGGTGACTCTAGAATGTTTGTACGATATGGGTATCAAACGAAAGGTGTTACTGAGCATTTTAAGAGGGAGTGGGCATTAGGTCTATAGGTGGACGCCTTTTCGAGATATCGCCATTAGGGTGGGCCAGGGGTGACTCTAGAATGTTTGTACGATATGGGTATCAAACGAAATGTGTTACTGAGCATTTTAAGAGGGAGTGGACATTAGGTCTATAGGTGGACGTCCTTTTCGAGATATCGCCATTAGGGTGAGCCAGGGGTGACTCTAGAATGTTTGTACGATATGGGTATCAAACGAAAGGTGTTACTGAGCATTTTAAGAGGGAGTGGGCATTAGGTCTATAGGTGGACGTCTTTTCGAGATATCGCCATTAGGGTGAGCCAGGGGTGACTCTAGAATGTTTGTACGATATGGGTATCAAACGAAAGGTGTTACTGAGCATTTTAAGAGGGAGTGGGCATTAGGTCTATAGGTGGACGCCTTTTCGAGATATCGCCATTAGGGTGGACCAAGGGTGACTCTAGAATGTTTGTACGATATGGGTATCAAACGAAATGTGTTACTGAGCATTTTAAGAGGGAGTGGACATTAGGTCTATAGGTGGACGTCTTTTCGAGATATCGCCATTAGGGTGAGCCAGGGGTGACTCTAGAATGTTTGTACGATATGGGTATCAAACGAAAGGTGTTACTGAGCATTTTAAGAGGGAGTGGGCATTAGGTCTATAGGTGGACGCCTTTTCGAGATATCGCCATTAGGGTGGGCCAGGGGTGACTCTAGAATGTTTGTACGATATGGGTATCAAACGAAAGGTGTTACTGAGCATTTTAAGAGGGAGTGGGCATTAGGTCTATAGGTGGACGCCTTTTCGAGATATCGCCATTAGGGTGGGCCAGGGGTGACTCTAGAATGTTTGTACGATATGGGTATCAAACGAAATGTGTTACTGAGCATTTTAAGAGGGAGTGGACATTAGGTCTATAGGTGGACGTCTTTTCGAGATATCGCCATTAGGGTGAGCCAGGGGTGACTCTAGAATGTTTGTACGATATGGGTATCAAACGAAAGGTGTTACTGAGCATTTTAAGAGGGAGTGGGCATTAGGTCTATAGGTGGACGCCTTTTCGAGATATCGCCATTAGGGTGGGCCAGGGGTGACTCTAGAATGTGTTTGTACGATATGGGTATCAAATTAAAGGTATTAATGAGGGTTTTAAAAGGGAGTGGCCCTTAGTTGTATATGTGAAGGCGTTTTCGAGATATCGACCAAAATGTGAACCAGGGTGATCCAGAACATCATCTGTCGGGTACCGCTATTTATTTATATATGTAATACCACGAACAGTATTCCTGCCAAGATTCCAAGGGCTGTTGATTTCGCCTTGTAGAACTTTTTCATTTTCTTCTACTTAATATGGTAGGTGTCACACCCATTTTACAAACTTTTTTCCAAAGTTATATTTTGTGTCAATAAACCAATCCAGTTACCATGTTTCATCCCTTTTTTCGTATTTGTTATAGAATTATGGCAAATTTTCTTTTATTTTTGTATTTTGTTGCATCATATCATTACTGGAGTTGAATTTTGACTTAATTTACTTATATACAGTAAAGATATTAAATTTTTTGTTAAAATTTGAATTAAAAAAATTTTTTTTAAAAAGTGGGCGTGTTCTTCATCCAATTTTGCAAATTTTTATTGAGCACATATATAGTAATAGTAGTAACGTTCCTGCCAAATTGCATCATGATATCTTTAACGACTGTCAAATTACAGCTTGCAAAACTTTTAAATTACCTTCTTGTAAAAGTGGGCGGTGCCACGCCCATTGTCCAAAATCTTACTAATTTTCTATTCTGCGTCATAACGCCAACCCATCTACCAAGTTGCATCGCTTTAACCGCCTTTGGCAATGAATTATCGCATTTTTTCGGTTTTTCGAAATTTTCGATATCGAAAAAGTGGGCGTGGTTATAGTCCGATATCGTTCATTTTAAATAGCGATCTGAGATGAGTGTCCAGGAATCTACATACCAAATTTCATCAAGATACCTCAAAATTTACTCAAGTTATCGTGTTAACGGACAGACGGACGGACGGACGGACATGGCTCAATCAAATTTTTTTTCGATACTGATGATTTTGATATATGGAAGTCTATATCTATCTCGATTCCTTTATACCTGTACAACCAACCGTTATCCAATCAAAGTTAATATACTCTGTGAGCTCTGCTCAACTGAGTATAAAAACCAAAAATAGAACGAAAAATCTGTGTTAGATATTGAAGATAAAACATACCGAATTTTAACTACGAATAACTTGCAGCAAATCCATGGCCATAGACGCTCATAATTTAAAAAGCATGTGTGCTGAACTACCGGTTTCGAAGAGTCCTTTAATGAAGGTTTGGAAGGGTTCCAAAATAGTCCTGAAATAATTCCGAAAGGATTCCGAACAAATCCCGGAAGTCATAGAGAAATGGTCCCTGAGGGGTCCCAAATGATCCCGAAGTAGGCCTGAAATGACCCTGACGGGTCCGGAAAACCATACAGTAATGATCCCTTAAGGGTCCCAAAAAAATCTCGAAATAGTCCCGACAAAGTCCCGAAATGAGCCTGACGGGATCCCAGACTGATCTCGAAAACAATCCATAAATGATGCCGGAAGGATCCTCAAATGATCCCGAAATAATCAAAAAAAAATCCCAAAATGACTCTGACGGGATCCCGGACGGATCCCGAAAACCATCCAAAAATCATAGCGGAAGAACTCCAAATGATCCCGGAAAAGTGCAGAAATAACCCAGACGGGATCCCGAAATCCATTCAGAAATGATACAGGAAGGATCCCCAAATGATCCTGGAATAACCCCAAAAAGTTTCCGAAATTACCCTGACGGGATCTCGGAGGGATCCTGAAATGATCTCAGAAGGGTCCCCAAATGATCTTGAAATAGTCCAGAAAAAGTCACAAAATGACCCCCTCGGGATCCCGGATGGATGCCGGAAACTGTCCAGAAATGATCCCGGAATGATCCCCCAATTAGCCCTAAATAATCCCTGACGGATCCCAGAAACCATCCAGATATAATCCATAAAGAATCCCCAAATGATTCCGAAATGACCCTGACGGAGTGTGTCACTGCTTACTTTGTAAGCCCTTGACTTATTTGACCCATTTATTTTGTAATATTTGTGAAGGTCAGTATACGTAAAGTTATAATGTGTAAAAATTATTAAAAAGTAATTGTTGTCGTGGGACTCCCCCCCTTTCCTTTTTCGAAAAAAATTTCGCCAGTAGACTATTGTCTATCTGTGTCCCAAATTTCATTAAAATGCGTGTTGCCGTTCTGGCGTGATTCAGTCACGAAGACGAAAAATACAATAATTAAATTATAACTGTTCCTATAGGGTATGGACCTCCCTCTATACAAAAACTTACAGCTAGTAGATCCTTCTAGACTATTGGCTATATGTGTGTCAGATTTCATTCAAATCCATCCAGCCGTTCTTGCGTGATTCAGTCACAAAAACAAACGTCTGGACATCCAAACATCTAAACATCCAATGATGTAAGAAACATTTCAAAAGTGTGTTTATACCCCTAGAACCTACTAAAGGATTTTGGTCGATGTCTCGAAAACTCCTTCACATATACAGCTAAGGGCCACTCCCTTTTAAAAGCCTCATTAGTACCTTTTATTTGATACCCATATCGTACAAAACACGTTATAGAGTCACCCCTGGTCTACTTTTATGTCTATATCTTGAAAAGGCGACCACCTATAGAACTAAGGCCCACTCCCTTTTAAAATACTCATTAGCACCTTTCATTTGATACCCATATCGTACAATCAAATTCTAGAGTCACCCCTGGTCCACTCCCTTATAAAATACTCATTAACACCTTTCATTTGATACCCATATCGTACAAACGCATTCTAGAGTCACCCCTGGTCTACTTTTATGTCGATATCTCGAAAAGGCGACCACCTATAGAACTAAGACCCACTCCTTTTTAAAATACTCATTAACACCTTTAATTTGACACCCATATCGCACAAACAAATTCTAGAGTCACCCCTGGTCTACTTTTATGTCTATATCTTGAAAAGGCGACCACCTATAGAACTAAGGCCCACTCCCTTTTAAAATACTCATTAGCACCTTTCATTTGATACCCATATCGTACAATCAAATTCTAGAGTCACCCCTGGTCCCACTCCCTTATAAAATACTCATTAACACCTTCATTTGATACCCATATCGTACAAACGCATTCTAGAGTCACCCCTGGTCTACTTTTATGTCGATATCTCGAAAAGGCGACCACCTATAGAACTAAGGCCCACTCCTTTTTAAAATACTCATTAACACCTTTAATTTGATACCCATATCGCACAAACAAATTCTAGAGTCACCCCTGGTCCACCTTTATGGCGATATCTCGAAAAGGCGTCCACCTATAGAACTAAGGCCCACTCCCTTTTAAAACACTCATTAGCACCTTTCATTTGATACCCATATCATACAATCAAATTCTAGAGTCACCCCTGGTCCCACTCCCTTATAAAATACTCATTAACACCTTTCATTTGATACCCATATCGTACAAACGCATTCTAGAGTCACCCCTGGTCTACTTTTATGTCGATATCTCGAAAAGGCGACCACCTATAGAACTAAGGCCCACTCCTTTTTAAAATACTCATTAACACCTTTAATTTGATACCCATATCGCACAAACAAATTCTAGAGTCACCCCTGATCCACCTTTATGGCGATATCTCGAAAAGGCGTCCACCTATAGAACTAAGGCCCACTCCCTTTTAAAATACTCATTAACACCTTTCATTTGATACCCATATCGTACAAACGCATTCTAGAGTCACCCCTGGTCCACATATCACTGATTTCGCTTATTCTTTCAGCCAATCGCAATATAAAATTCTTTAAAAAATCCGCACCTTTTTTGGGTAACTTGCTTTTTTTAACAACTTCTCGGCTTGGATCATTTTATTTGAATTCATTGTTCATTATTAATTTTTTGAAAAAAAAATGTGCAAAGTGAGCATATAAATTTATTATATTATAACTTTTCTTTTAGTGTTTTGCTTTAATAGCTTGGTGAATTGGGTGATGCAAAGTCCGTGTTAAGCTGACATCGACATCGTCTATTTTATACCCAGTTTTACTTGTACACAGGGTATTATAACTTTGACTGGATAACAGTGGGTTGTACAGGTATAAGGGAATCGAGATATCAATTATCAAAATCATCAGTATCGAAAAAAAATTTTTTTGAGCCATATCCGTCCGTCTGTCTGTCCTTTAATACGATAACTTGACTAAATATTGAGATATCTTCACCAAACTTTTTACACGAGCTTATCTGTACTCAGAATAGTTTATTATTGAAAATGAGCGAAATCGGATGATAACCACGCCTACTTTTATATATATAACATTTTAAAAACACAAAAAACCTGATTATTTAGTAAATAATACACCTATCATGTTGAAGTTTGACGTGTGGACTGATATTGAGACTCTTGATAAAAATTTTAAAAAGTATTTTAAAATGGGCGTGGCACCGCCCACTTGTGATAAAATCAATTTTACAAATATTATTAATCATAAATCAAAAATCGTTAAACATATCGCAGCAGAGAGGTTGCCTTTACTATAAGGAATGCTTTGAAGAAAAATTAACGAAATAAAAGATTTTTAAAAGGGTCATGGACGAATAAAATAAGCTATATGTTTTGCAAAAAAGGGCTTTATATCAATGGTATTTCATTTCCCAAGGTGATTTATAACATGCCTCTTTCATGACTAAGCAATTTTCTATGTTGCAGAAGCCATAACTCGAAGAAAAATTAGTTCAAAATAGAACCATATGTATATGAATTATTGCGCAGCCTTGTAACACTATTAAACACACAAAACAAACAACAAGATCATTTCAAGTGCACAGCTGGGTATGTAAGGTTCGGTTTCAACTTAGACTTCCTTACTTGTTTTAAATAAATTTTGAACAGTTAGAAAGAGTTAAATTTCGCAATATGTTTCTTATAACTGGCAGTGATTGGCATCCGTTGATACCACTTTCGACCATATCTGACCAATTTTCGACTTGAGCAATACATGGCCTAAACAGTCTTAAAACGACGTCGCCGCCGCTCCGATATTTTTGACATTCGGCGGCGGCAGGCGAAAAACGACTAAAATCGACGGCGGCGTATATCTCTAATGCACATCTGTGCATATACCCGGTTGCGTGAAAACAATTATTTTTTTTTATTTCAAAGGCTGTCGTTACAGGCTCGCATCCGCCAATGGTACCTGCATCATGGATCGTGTAGGTAAAAAATTCATAACGCAGCCTTGGGCTTGTTTTGTGCATTGTCGACCTACTTATGGCCTCGACCCACTCCCTAAGCCGAGCTTTTTTATCCTTTTCCTGCAATGATTCCTCCTGACATTTTTTCTAACACACTCAACATTTTACAAATATTTACACAACAACTGCCAATTAGTTAAACGTATCACTGGGCTAACTCACTATGCTAATATCACGGGTTATTATTCCTAAATCTATATAACAGCTACTTGTTGAAAAAAAGGATTGTTTAGTCATCAGTTAGTAATAAATGGGGGTTTGTATAATTACGAAAAAAAATAAATAGAATCAAATAAATAAACAAAAAAATTTTATAAATAAATAAACAGATAATTACAGCAAATTTGTACTCATATAGTCAAATCTATTCATTCGTCATCAATGCATCACTACACTGTAGGTCGTCTAAACCAATGTGCACGATATACACAATGACATGATCACTACATTTAACATCTATGGCAAGGACTACACATAACATGCAGCTAATATTCGAACAAGTCCTTGGCGTGGTATATCCCTATCTTCTTGCCACTTACGTTGCCGAGCTCGTACATTGCATTCCCTACCGCTCTCAACACAATGCATTGCACCTGCGTTGGTGCAAGCGTAGCATTGCAGTTTTCAATCTTGGAACTCTATGCGAAATTACGCCGTTAAACAGTTTGCCCAACTTTGAACACAACATCTTTCACCCTCGTATCGTACACCTTTCGGCTTCTTTCTTTTGTCAATTTCAACTCGATCATTATCTTATTTCTCAGCAGCTGCACTTTATCTTCATTTGGCACTACTTCACAATCAGCATCCTTCAGCGCACTTGGTTTCCGGCTCAGTTCATACGATACTCCTTGTTGCATCATTGGTAAACCCAATACTGCCGCATATGGGGAAGTGTTTGTTGCAGTATGTACAACACTACGTAAAGCGAACTCCGCGTCGCTCACATACTTTTCCCAATTCTTTTGGTTTTCCCTGAGATATGACCGAACTATTTGCAGCACGGAGCGGTTAACCCTTTCAGCTGCGTTTGGTTGTGGTGAATAGAAGGCCGTTCGGACGTGGGTTCTGCTATACTTTTCCACGGATATTGTGAAAACTTCTAACGTAACCTGTTTGCCATTGTCCGAATGTACATATTCGGAAACTCCAAAATGTGAAAGACGTCCCTTTCCAGATACTAAATAACTTCCGCTGAGGTGGCTTTTCGCATCGGCTTAAGGAACACAAACTTAGAAAAATGACTGACACATACAATCACAAGTACGTGGGTAAGGACCCATAAATAAAATCGACGAACAAACGTTGAAAAGGATGCTCAATAATACGTTGATTTCCCATCTTCGGGTGTTAAAGGCATTTTGCGTATTGCTGCCTTTACATACTTCGCACGTTTCCAGATATGTGTGCACGTCAGTCACCATACCAGGCCAATAATATTTGTCTCGAATACGTGATAGGGTCTTATGGATGCCTCCATGACCAGCGGTGACGAATGACAAGTTTCTATCAGATCCCTCCGCAACTCAGTCGGAACCCAGAGTTTCCATGCATTGTCTTCCTGTAACTCGTCTCCTTTGTTAAACTGTAAGCGCTTATACACGTATCCGTCCCGACTCGCAAAGTTCCGGTAACCGTTCTTTGTTTTCAGTCACTGTCTTCCTTAGTTCTACGTATTTGTCCGATTGAAAGTATGGTGATTTAAGTTCAACGTCTAATATTCTGTCGCGAGTTGTAATCTTGTCCATGTTCATCGGGGATAACGCGTCAGACATTATGTTTTGGGTTCTTTTACGGTGTTGGATCGTGAAGTTATATCCTTGCAGCGTCAAACTCCATCTTGCAAGTTTACTAGCCCAATCCTTCTGGTTCGTAAGCCACTTGAGGCTTGCGTGATCCGTTATCACCGTAAATGGTAAACCTTCTACATAGGGCATGAACCTCTATATAATATTTCCACGTAACACTCTAGCTCGGTGATGCTATAATTCCGCTGCGCTTTGCTGAGCTTGGCTGAAACATAACAATCGGACGTTGGTTACCTTCGTCGTGGAGTTGGAACAGTACTCCACCAACTCAGTCAGTTGATGCGTTACACTGTATGTATAACTGTCTGTCAAATTCCGGATGTACTAGCACTGGTGCCGATATACATTTTTACTTCAACGCCTCGAACGCCTTCCTGGCATCTTCTGTCATTGTGAATTTCTTTATGTTGCCTTTCGTCAGTCGGTCATGTAAAGGCGCTGCGATGGTGAAAAAATCTTGGATGAAACGTCTACACCATCCTGCCATTCAAAGGAACCTTCTCAGCTGTATCGGGGTGCGTGGCGCGGGAAAGTCCCGCATTTCTGCTACCGTGCGAATGCACCCATCCCAACCACGTATCCGAGATAACATAATTTCTTAAAACAAAATTTGCTCTTTAAATTTTTATGGTCAATTTGACATTACGAAGATATTTAGCTACTACAGAAAACAAATATAAATGAGACGGAAAATCATCAGAACAAACAAGCAAATCATCTAAGTAAACAAACACAGACTCTCGGAGGGAAGCAGGTATAACTTTATCCATCAGTCGACACATTCGTTGTGCAGCGTTGCACAGCCCGAATGGTATGACTGTGAAATCATACAGGGGTCTACCAGGTACAGTGAAAGCAATTTTCTCCATGGACTTTTGCTCTAAAGGTATCTGCCAAAACGCGTATTTCGAATCAATGGAAAACATGTACCTGGTATTCTGCAGACGACTTAGTATTCCATCTATGATATGGAGAGGGTAGGCATCCTTAATGGTTCGTTCGTTCAGTTTTCGCGCATCCAAATATAATCGGCTCTTCGTTCTCTTGACGACATGTGAGACGGGGGAGTTCCAGCAGCTATTGCTTTCCTCGATCACGGCCATCTCCAACATCCGGAAGGTCTTCATCTGTCACCTCGATAATCTGCTGCTCTACATCAGTTTTGCTAACCCAAGGACAGCGAATTAGGGGAACTGAACTTTCACGCGATCTAAAGCCGTTGTTCCATCAAAATTTAATACATGTTGCACCGCATCGAATAACAAACCCCCTTCGGCGGGTGTGAGCTCTGAGACGACCAAAGTATTTGACCTAACAATCGGATCTCTACTGACTACGTTCAGCTGAAAGGCTTGCCAGAATCGATCCCTAGATAGACCTCCTGTTGTAAACCAGGCGCTATGAGGAACTCCAACTCTTCAGTGGGATTGTCCCATAATACTGGTGGACTGACTACTCCTACGACTACGGTTTCACCCCCTTTGGCTGTCTTAATATTTTGCTCCTGAATCGGCAGAATCAAATGTTCCCTTCCTGCTAAGATTTTGTCGGAATTCTTCCCTTAAGCAGCTTGCCCCGGCCCCGGAATCTAAGAGCTCTAGCAGTTCCCTTCCCGCCGATCTCTGTTTTCGCAAAAAATCTATTGTCACCCTTAATAGTTACGATTGTTGCAACAATACTTTTCTTTCTTATTCGTTGAAACCTTTTCCGTTTTCCCTCATTTTCTGCATTTTCATAAAATGTTTTCCATTACCCTTCCTATTGCTTAGCTCTCCACAAAATACCCTCCTCCTCATCATATTTCATTTTTCTTACATGTAGACTTTTCCCATACAGGCTCACGTTTATTTTCATTTGTATCATTCAATCTATTTCTCTATTTCTCTTCAAAATTGTTATCTTCATTTCTTCATTTAAGCATAACCCCGGGCGATTTGGAATCTGGACAGAGTGCCCGGTCATCTCCGCCAGTGCTCGGTTTCCCGCCTCGGGCTTAAACACACAAAATGACGAGTCCCCACCACACGCAAACATTTCATGAAATGGAAAGACGACTTACACTTAGTGTCTTTTGCTGCTTCTGCCGGATTTTTTATGTAAAAATTCACAGGGCATTCCACAGGAAAAACACAACATTAGGTGGACGGGGAAGGACAAAACATCTGGTTTTGGATGGGGTTAACACTCTTACTAGGGACGTTTGACGAAACACTTACGCTAAGACCATTGGAATGGGCTGGGACAGGGGATTTTGGCGGGTCTATTGTAACTGGTCGGCTCCTGCCTTTGCAGGAAACCTTCCAGCACCATTCCTCCTGGCACTCTGCTCATGGCTTCCCATTGACCCCTAACTCATTGAATCGTCTTGCCATAGATCTATTGTCCTTTATGAGCTTTTCAGTTCTCTTACACCCCAGATTCTCAGCTAATGTATCCGTTTTTGTGGCAAAAGTAAGATTTGCCAAGTATGGTTTAAGATACCCTTTAATTATTTTTACTAACTCCTTCTCGACTATTTTGTGTCGAAGGCGAAACCTGAGATCGTAGATGTCAGCGTAGAACTCCTCGAAACTTTCCTGAGGCAGCTGCTTCCTTTCCATAATCTCCCTTATAACTTCATAACCGATTCCGCCGATTTAAATTGAGCCAACAGTTTCTTTTTCAACCCAAAGTCGAGGTCGACTTTCTTCCTTGGCACATAGCTGTATGACCCTCCTTCTCTTTAGGAATGGCTGTTGTAGCTCCGATTGATTCCCGTGCTCTCCCTTTTCTGGCCTGGTGTCGACGTAGCAGCTTGCGGGGTTAGTGCAGCTTGATTGTGGATCGAAGTTTAAACACCGGCAACGCGATGGTTAAGTTTGGAGACATTAGCTCGCATCTTACGCACCTCATTCATATGCGGTGCCATCTCTGCACTTTGTTGCATCATCACCTCCATAATCAGTTCCAGCTGTTCAATTCTATCCGCCAGTGGTGCCGCACAGCTCCCAGTCTCTGCCGCAGTAGCCTCCGATGATGGCTGTGGTGGTGCTCTTCCAACTGCCTCTTCTTCCGAATCGGGCATCCCTAAAATCCTCTCCAACTTTCGCGAGAAATTTAACGAGGTGTTGGATGTAGCTATGGATATCCTGTCAGTAATACTAAACTCCTGTCTTTGTCCGATGACCCTAGCTGTACACTAGTTCAGGAGGTCTATAGTGATGAAATCCACTGGATGTTCAGTGCCGGTATCAATTTGGGTGAACAAGGATCCTGCCACCTGGTTTTCTAACTGCCAAGAATAATTACGGGTAACTGGTCTATTACGATTTAAGACTCATAGACCTGGCTGTGGAATCGCTCCCTCATTCCTGGAATTATCTATGAAACAAAAAGTGGGTCCGAAAAGAGAATCCGAGACGTAGCAAGCCGAAAAGTCGTTGATCTTCGCCAAAAATGAAATACTAACTCAAACAACCCCAAATCGCGATCATTGATAACAAAAGGTGGATGACCTAGACCCGAAATAGAAACAAAATCTAAATATAGGGGATAAATCTATATTTCCAAAACCTTCAATTATAATTCGACAACGAATAGAAAATTAACAAAAAAGTACCTAGATAGTAAACATTGAAAGAACAAATGGAATAAAAGCTCAGCAAAAAAAAATAAAAATATCAATTGTAATACAAAAATGGTATAAATATATATGTATGTAAATTCATAAAAAAATAAGATGTTTAAGAGTTCACAACTAAATATAACAATACTAAATAAATGTGCATATATGCATATACGTATATAATAGTATAAAAAAATTCAGACAAAATTTCTCAGTAAAATATATTTATAAATGAAAATAATATTTGAATAAATCCAAAAATTAAATGGTGTAAATTTGTGTAAATTCCAAGTGTATGTATGTATGTATGTGTAAAGCCTAAACTAGCTAACAATAAAATTCAAATAGGAGTGTGTGTGTGGTTTATAAAAAGTTAAGCTTTACGGTTTTTTTCTACTTGTTGAAAACTCAAAAAAATTATATTTAAAATAAAATGTTTACCATATGAAGTAATGATACTATTCTCAAAGGAAGCTTTGAAATTAAAATGAGTTCGCCTGTTGGAGCATGCTAGGTGTTGGTTGTCCTCGTCTGAATGGCTCTGCTGGTGAGTTGAGTGTAGTTGAAGTGTTTTCTGTCCGAAGTCAAAGTCAGCTAGAACATTTCGTTGGGTGCCATTGTTACGTAACTGCTTGTTCTAGGAGAGGAGAAATGGCGGCTTGGCATGGTTGTAGCCCAGCTGGGGCTCGTCGTTTTGGGGCGCTGTTCTTGCCATGTCTCCTTCCCACAGTTATATAGCAAAAAAGTTCATGCCTAGATTGTTAAACAACGAGAAAAGGTGATAGGCTAAAAGCGGGAGAACTAACTGTCCGTGTCAGGATGGAGCCTTTCCACCCCTTCTGTTCACAAGAAGTGAACAGCCTTGAACTCCGCTATGACTCCGACAACCGAGTGAAGTTCGTTAGTTGCTAACAACGTCCGTCACTAGTCTCCAGTTATGGATAATTTCGTAAAAATACACAAAATATTCGTTTCACTTCCACAAACGTTGAAATTCTTGAAAGGAACTCCGAAGTCGTGGCCAGTACTCCCTCCAAGTTATGTCAGCCAGACACATTTAACTCTGTCCCAAAAGATGGAAATGATATAAGTAAAAATTAATAGGAATCGTGAGAAAATAAGTTAGGTAGGTTGATTAACAATACCGTATCTGGGTAATTTCGTAAAATACACAAAATTCTTTATTAATATATATTCACTAAAATCACAAAACAAGTAAGGAAAGCGTAAGTTCGGGTGTAACCGAACATTACATACTCAGCTGGGAGCTTTGGATACAAATAAGGGTAAATCACCATGTAGGAAAAAGAACCCAGGGTAATCCTGAATGTGCTTGCATGACATGAGTATCAAATGGAAGGTATAAAGAGTGTTTTGAAGGTAGTGGGGACATAGGAGTTATTAATTGGAGTTATCGCCTTAAAGGGGGACCAGGGTGTGATTCTAGATGTGTTTGTAAGATATGGGTATCAAATGAAAGGTGGTATAGTTTTAAAAGGGAGTGGGCCGTAGTTCTATAGGTGTGACACCTGTCGAGATATCGCCAGACAGGTGGAGTCAGGGGTGACTCTAGAATGTGTTGTGTACGATATGGGTATCAAATTAAATGTTTAATGAGGGTTTTAAGACGAGTGGCTCTTAGTTTTATGTGAAGCGTTTTCGAGATATCGACCAAATTGTGGACCAGTTGACCTGAAACATCATCTGGGGTATCGCTAATTTATTTATATATGTGATACCATGAACAGTATTCGGCCATGATTCAAAGGGCTTTTGATTTCGCCCTGCAGAATGTTTCATTTTTCTTCTACTCAGATATGTAGTGTCACAACCATTTTTACAACAAAGTTTTTTCCAAAGTTATATTTCTCTGCGTCAAAAACCAATCCAATCACAATGCTTCATCCCTTTTCGTAGTTGGTATAGAAAAGATGAAAATTTTTTCTTTTTTCGAAATTTCGATATCGAAAAAGGTTGGAATACCAAGATAAAGTGAGTTCAGATAAGAACGTGACTAAGTTTAGTAAAGATCTATCGAGTTTTGCTCAAGTATCCTGGTCAAGACGAGAGGAAGGACACACGGTGACTGTGTAGAAAACTGGCGTGGCTTTCACCGATTTCGCCAATTTTCACAGAAAACAGTTACCTGCACTAGAAGCCATGCCTTACTAATTTTACAAGGATTGGTAAATTTTTGTGTTCGATCTTATGCATTAAAGTATCTAGACAAATTACATGAAAAAGGGCGGAGCCAAGGCCCGTTTTGAAATTTTCTTTTATTTTATTTTTGCATTTTGTTGCAGCACCATGTCATTACGGAGTTGAATGTGTGACATAATTTACTTAGATACTGTAAAGATATTAAACTTTTGGTTAAATTTGACTTTTAAATATAACTGTGGTGTGCGTGTTCGTCATCCGATGTTGCTAATATTTTCTATTTAGTACACATATAGTATAGGAGTACGTTCCTGCCAAATTCGTCATGTATATCTTCAAGGACTGCCAAATTACAGCTGCAAACTTTTAAATACCTTCTTTTTAAGTGGGCGGTGCCACGCCCATTGTCCAAAACTTTACTAATTTTCTATTCTGCGTCGTAGGTCAACCACCTACCAAGTTTCATATTTTATCCGTCTTTGGTAATGAATTATCGCACTTTTTCCGTTTTTCGAAATTTTCGATATCGAAAAAAGTGGGCGTGCTTATAGTCCGATTTCGTTCATTTTAAATAGCCATCTGAGATAAGTACCCAGGAACTTACATACCAAATTTCATTAAGATACTTCAAAGTTATCGTGTTTACGGACGGACGGACCGACATGGCTAAAAGAATTTCTTTTTTCGCCCAGATTATTTTGATATATAGAAGTCTATATCTATCTCGATTAGTTTATGTCGTTACGGATTACCGTTATGCGAACAAAATTAATGAGAACAAATATCTTACTAACTTACCTTTAATCAATCCGAGAAACAGAATTCACTTACTTTATTTATAATTTGGCAAAAATTTAAACAACGTGACATCAGGACGGACAAGGCGACAGCTGTTTCGATTATACCTTGTAAATCTCTTCAAAGCCTTTTTTCCCGGGAGTGGGATTCGAACCGCACTCCTACGATAGTTGAAATGGTTACAAACGCATTCAGCTACGTCATGCCTTAGTTGTTGTAAAGTTTTTCCCAATTGCTTTATTTTTCATATATTAATCTTCTACACATCACATACTTCGTATGTACTTATGTGTGAAGTTATGCATGTTTGTAAGGCGGTTTCAGAGAACTTGGTATTGTTGCTGTTTTTGTTCTATTTATAGAACTACAACGAATTAACCAAATGTTTGTCTGTTTGTATGAGTTAATCGGGGATTGCCCGTATTGCTTTAAATGTATGAAAACATTTGTTTCAAGCAATTTTTAATTTTATAAGTTATTTATATTTGGGAAAAATTTAACCACGTGACATCAGCACCGATAGGCGACAGCTGTTTCGATTATACCTTGTAAATCTCTTCAAAGCCTTTTCTCCCGGGAGTGGGATTCGAACCCGCACTCCTACAATAGTTGAAATGGTTACAAACGCATTCAGCTACGTCATGCCTTAGTTGTTGTAAAGTTTTTCCCATTGCCTTCTTTTGCATATATTAATCTTCTACACATCAATTACTTCGTATGTAATTATGTGTTGAATTTATGCATGTTTGTAAGGCGGTGTCAGAGAACTTGGTATTGTTGCTGTTTTTGATGTATTTATAACTTTACAACAACAAAGGCATGGACGTAGCTGAATGCGTTTGTAAACATTTCAACTATCGTAGGAGTGCTGGGTTCGAATCCCACCCCGGGAGAAAAGGCTTTGAAGAGATTTACAAGGTATAATCGAAACTGCTGTCGCCTTGTCCGTCCTGATGTCACGTTGTTTAAATTTTTCCCAAATTATTAAATAAATTATAAAATAAAAATTGCTTGAAATAAATGTTTTCATATATTTAAAGCAATACGGGCATCCCCGATCAACTCATAAACAGACAACATTGGTTAATTCGTTGTAGTTCTATAAATAGAACAAAAACAGCAACAATACCAAGTTTCTCTCTGAAACCGCCTTACAAACATGCATAACTTCAACACATAATGCATACGAAGTATGTGATGTGTAGAAGATTAATATATGCAAAAGAAGGCATTGGGAAAAACTTTACAACAACTAAGGCATGACGTAGCTGAATGCGTTTGTAACCATTTCAACTATCGTAGGAGTGCGGGTTCGAATCCCACTCCCGGGAGAAAAGGCTTTGAAGAGATTTACAAGGTATAATCGAAACAGCTGTCGCCTTGTCCGTCCTGATGTCACGTTGTTTAAATTTTTCCCAAATTATTAATAAATTATAAAATTAAAAATTGCTTAAAATAAATGTTTTCATACATTTAAAGTAATAGCGGGCAATCCCCGATCACTCTTAAACAGACCCGATCAACTCATATAAACAGACAACATTTGGTTAATTCGTTGTAGTTCTATAAATAGAACAAAAACAGCAACAATACCAAGTTTCTCTGAAACACGCCTTACAAACATGCATAACTTCAACACATAATTACATACGAAGTATGTGATGTGTAGAAGATTAATATATGCAAAAGAAGGCAATTGGGAAAAACTTTACAACAACTAAGGCATGACGTAGCTGAATGCGTTTGTAACCATTTCAACTATCGTAGGAGTGCGGGTTCGAATCCCACTCCCGGAGAAAAGGCTTTGAAGAGATTTACAAGGTATAATCGAAACGCTGTCGCCTTGTCCGTCCTGATGTCACGTTGTTTAAATTTTTCCCAAATTATTAAATAAATTATAAAATTAAAAATTGCTTGAAATAAATGTTTTCATACATTTAAAGGTATACGGGCAATCCCCGATTAACTCAGAATTCAATTACACCTAAACATCATTAATTGGCAGTTTATATGTTGGTAAAAACGTTGGCGATAACAGTTTTTGGATGGGTTTTGGGGAGTGTTTTGTCGAAAAATTGACCCTTTCGCCATTTTTTTCGCAGGCTCGAATTATTTTTTTTTGGGTATGCGTAGTGGAACTTTTTTTTCTTGAGCCCAAATCCTATTGAAAAATCGATGGCGCGATTCGGTTAATAAATCGACCCAGTCTAATATATATGTTATCACATTAGCGTGAGCTCACCTCGCTTTTGTCAACCGGGTTTGGTACCAAAGACGGCGTATAAAGCTGAAAGTTGAGAAAAATATACAACAATACATATAGGGTACACAGTTACTAGGGCATTGACCGAATAAGCAAGCTCAAGGACAAATTTAGATCTTGATGTCTTTGATACTTAGGTTTTCTCTTTTTATTTTAGATTTTTCCCTTTGGTCGCGCGGGACGTGTGAAAAAAATAATTATAGTAAATAATCAACGAAGAATATATCGAAAGTATGTTAAAATAAAAAAATCGCAAAAGTGAAAAAAAATCTATATATATAATCAATTCTGTGTGTGTGTGTATTCGCTATGGAAACGCATTTCCCACACTTCAATCCTCACCGAAATTTTGGCTATAGGTTCCTTCGATCACACGGGAAGTTTTAGGCTAAATATAATTTCGATATATAAAAGGGGCGTGGTACCTCCCATATAAATGGAAACTTTGGTACTGCATAATTCTGATGTATACATGCCAGAACATTGAAATTCAGTAAGCAGTTATGTAGGTCAATCCCTAACACCACCAAGAAAATGTGGAATTGGGAAAAGGGGGCGTGGCACCTCCCATACAATCTATATATATAAAAATCAAATTCTGTGTGTGTGTGTGTATTCGCTATGGAAACGTATTTCCCACACTTCAATCATCAACCAAATTTTGGCCATAGGTTTCTTCGATCAATAGGCAGGTTTCAGGCTAAAATAATTTCGATATATAAAAGGGGCGTGGCACCTCCCATATAAATGGAATCGTTGGAACTGAATAACTCTGAAGGTATACATGCCAGAACATTGAAATTCAGTAAGGAGTTATATGAGATCAATCCCTAACACCACCAAGAAAATTTAGAATTGCGAAAAAGGGGCGTGGCGCTCCCATACTATCTATATATATAAAAATCAATTCTGTGTATCTGTGTGTATCTATGCAAACGTTTTTCCACACTTCCATCATCACCAAATTTTGGCTATAGGTTCCTTCGATCAACACGAAAGTTTTAGGCTAAAATAATTTCGATATACGAAAGGAATCTTTGGTACTGCATAACTTTGAGGGTATACTATGCCGAACATTGAAATTCAGTAAGGAGTTATATGAGGTCAATCCCTAACACCACCAGAAAATGTGGAATTGGGAAAAAAGGGGGCGTGGCACCTCCCATACAAATGGAATATATCTTACTGCATATCTCTGGATGTAGTAATGGTAGGATAATGAAAATTGGTAAGGAGCTATATGACGTTTAAGTCCTAACACCTCCAGTAAAATGTGGAATTGGAAAAAAGGGGCGGGGCACCTTCCCTACAAATGGGATTTTTCAGAACTATGGCTGCCTTACAAACTTAGGTTATTTTAACACCTAAAGTTTGACTGCATTGTTGAGTTTGGCTGTTATTCCTTTTGGAGGTTAAAAAATTTGATACTTTCAGTCCATCTACATCTTCTATAAAAATCAATTCTATGTGTGTGTCCCTATGGAAACGTATTTCCCACACTTAAATCATTACCAAATTTCGGCTATAGGTTCCTTCGATCAAGACGAAGGTTTTTCATATTTCAGAATAAAGAATTTTAAATTTAAGTTGTTTGGCTATGCGAAACGAGCAACCTTAGCTCCCCAAATGATCATGTTAACAAAATGTGATCGCATTTTTTTTTCTCGGACGTTTGTGGCAGCGCACTGCACTCAAGTGGCCCGATGAACCAGGCTAATCTGTTTTTTTTTAATTCATACATAGTATTTGTATCCTAATCCATTATTATTATTATATGTTTTATAATTTATAATTTTTATTGTTACCGAGTCTTTGAGATGCAGTGACATCTTAAGCGCCGAGATCTAAAACCGCTCAGCTAGAGAAAATATAGATTCACAAAATACAATAGATTAAAAGTATAAATATAATTTTTTAATTATTAAGAGAAGATAGAACCGTCTTTTTTTATGGTAAGAGCAAGTCCGAAACATCATTTATTCTCGAGTGAGAGTTATAATCTACACACAACATAGAAAAGGTTCGTGTAGTTGGAAATTGCTTCTGCATTGTTTAAGAATTATAGGTTTATAATGCCTTGAAACTTGGCATGGAACATTCAAGTTTACTTCGTTCAAAAGAAATGGGCTTGAAATCGATCCATTTAAAAGTCTAGCCATAAATAATACACCTAGCATTTCTCTACGACTTGCAAGAGTAGGGAGATTTATTAGTTTTTAAGAAGGAAGATTATACGGATAGTCCAATGAAGATTTCTCAGGCGAAAAGTAAAAACTGTTTTTGAATTGATTCTAGTCTATCCAAATGAACTTGATAACGTGGATTCCAGTTATCGATCCATACTCTAATATCGGCTCACCAATGATGTACAAATGGTTTTTGTAACGTAAGGATCACTAAACTCTGTTGCCCACCTTTTCACAAATGCTAAAACTCCTCTCGCTTTATCGACTGTGGCATTATATGAGGGTTGAAACTAAGTTTGCAATTCATTGGTAACTCCCAAGTCCGACAAAACATCAACGCTTTCCAGAGTGTTTGGCCATTAATTGTGTAGGAAGCTGGCTGTATGTTCCCATGTTGAAAAGCACATGCATTTATATTTTTCTATGTTAAGCGGCATAAAATTCGCATTACACCAAGTAACTAAACAATTTAAATCCGCCTGGAGCACAGAACTTTCTTCAACTGACAGCGTATGACTTAAAAAGTTTTACGTCGTCGGCATACAGTAAATGTTAGAATATTTTATAGTTGTGGAAACATCGTTTATAAAGAGCAAAAACAGAATAGCTCAAGATGGCTGCCCGGAGGCACACCGGAGGAACATCAATGACATTCGAATAATGTTTTTAAAAATTACTCTTTAGTTCTACCGCAAAGATAGGAGGAGATCAAGCGAGTTAGGCTAGGTTGAAAACCAAAGCAATTATAGTTTATAAACAGTACAGAGTGGCGTACTTTGTCAATGCTTTGCTGAAATCCAGTGTATGTAACGTCGGTATGATGATTGTTTCTAAACCCATTAAAGAGCGTGAGTTTGTAAATTCATGAAATGGGTATGGTTTGATTTGGCTCTACAAAAGCAATGCTGAGAACTATCTATCAATGTAGAAATCGAAAATGTAAGTGATTATAACGATTGCTTCGAAAAAGCTTAGTGATAGCGAGAGCTTGCTATTCCACGATAGTTTTCAATAGACGACTTGCTCTTTTTTATGGAGTGGATAAGAAAGATGCCTTCCAAGCCGTCGGAAATATGCCATTTTTTAAGAGAGGTAAACAGATCAGTAAGGGGCTGGTAAATGTATTCCGCCACTTTTTTAAGAAAACATGTGGGATCAAATCGGACCGTATTTGAAGGATTCTTTTAGGGTCTTTAGATGTAGTAGAACATCCTCAGCAACAAATGTGGGGCATATATTTAGTTACTAGAATGGAGCTATATGGATAATTTGTAGGTGATGAATCAACCACAGCAGAGTATAGAGTGAAAGAATTGAGCGAAGAAGTTTGCAATCTCTTGATTGTCGCTGGAAATGCTATTTTTAAACTTCATGCAGAAGGAAACCCGTTAGTTCGGCGTTAAATTACGAAATCTTAAAAAGACTTCGGGTTGCAAATAATGTTTCTTTGTAATTTTACAATATGTACGCTTTATAAATTAACACTTTTTATTATGTTCAAACATACTTATGACGGAAATAGCGTATTGTGCATAATAAGTATGTAAACCGGTTCCTTGTATAATTTGAATAAACGTGATTTCGTATTTTTTAAACGCTTTAGCTCTTTAGATACACGAGGCTTGCACTGGTTCATGTAAGAACATGTGCGTTTGGGCACACATGTTTTTCAAATAAGTATAAATGGTTTTATAAAATGTAAACACATTTGCCTGATCATCTCTTTATATCGAGGTCACGGTTATCTCAGAACGCTCTTTATTTAATTGTTAAAATTATGTTTGGAAAATCGAAGCACCTGGTAGAAGACACACGTGTTAGTGCAGCCGACTTTGTTGCTTATGATTTCGTAGTTATCTCAGAGAAGGATGGTAAACGTCTTCAGATTGACAGTTACAGTTTGAGACTCTAAGGTTTTTTCCGCGGCCTTAGAAATGTGGATGGAACCACAGCTTGCGGAAACAAACCAAACTCAATTCTGGTGAAGGGCGAAATATAATCGATCGACACAGTTCCAGAGCTGAAGCTAAAATTGTGATTATCCATTGAAATTTCTAAACTCTTTAGAACGCACACCTGGAATGCCTGCGCATATATTACTAACTTTGAAAAATGTGTCACCATCCTTTAGACTACCAATATTGTGCAATGGACCAGACTTTGCGTAAGAAATTAATGCACCGAATGTAATCGAAGCACAACCATCAGCGGTAAAAGCGAAGGTGCAGATGTGGCGCATATCCACGGATCCAATGATCCTAGAGTTTTGCCATCCAATTTAAGCTCTTACAGTTTCCTGTACGCTTTGCGTTTGCAATTACAATCAACCAATCACAGGACAGTCGCTTGACTGTTGCAGGATTTATTTAGAGGGTCTGTGCTTTTCCATGACCAGCTATATGTTGCTTGCTCTAGAGTTTGGAACGCCAAAAATTTGTTTATTTTGCACCGAACGAAAAAACCAAATTGCCAACGAACAAAACAGAAAAAATAACGCAACATTCATTCGATCCCGGGCGTTACAACGTACGCAGGGTATAGATAGTATTAATAAATTTAAATTCATAACTGTACCAGGTGGCATGAAAATGCTTAAAAAATTCATAATATTGTTGAACTATCATGATCAAACAAAAAATATTAATTTCATAAAAATTTGTAAATTTGAATAATTAGCAAAAAATGTAAATAAAAACAATTTGGTTTGTGTGCAAAAGCGGAATCAGTAAGTTACATTAGCAACAATTTACTCAATTAATTTAATAAAAAAGGTTAAATAAAAGAAGTTTTACTGCAATGGTCTTAAAAAAATTTATTTGTAAAGAAATCGCAATAAAATGGGTGTAAACCATTAAAAAATAACGCAATCAAAATTGGGAAAGTTGAAAAAATCAAAAAGCATTAATTTTTGCAAAAATATTAAAAAATTTCTATCTTACAGCTACAATACTTGTTCAACTTTTACTGCAAGATAATAGAAAAAACCCCAATACGATGCATTAATGACAAAAAAATCATAATATGTTGTTACTAAATTCTTAAGTTTTCATTGTGCGAGCTAATGATTTATCGAGGTGTGAGCATGCGAGTTGATGAGAGCGCCCGTGTGACACATTTCGTCGCTCTCCGATCGCCCACATTACTTACCAGAAAAATCCAACTCCACCTTATTTAAATCAGGACGCTGTGCCGCAGGGTGGCGGTAATTCCCAGGAATTTATTGGTCACTTTATATATCGGTACGACACTTATCGACAACCCGCACTTTTAAACAGAACTTAAAAATTTTTTTCCATTAATTCACCGTACTTGTAACATGCACCGTACAAAATTAAACTTTTACTTTTTTTCACACTTGGTGCAAGCAGCACAGACCGCGCGACTTTCGAATTTTATAAATCAAACCGTGAAGCGGACCCATTTTAATACCCAGTTTTAACTTGCTCCGGCTTATCGTTGTCACCGTTCAGCAAAGCTTTCAGCCTCGGTCAAACTTATTCGTGCTCCACGTCATAGCGGTGCATCTATGTACGTATATGCATCCCATATTCAATCAACTAATACATACTCGTATTTGGCGTGGTATTTGTGTAAATGCAAGAGGGGGGAAAGTTTGTATGCGTTGCATACACATCTGTGCATATACTCGGTTGCGTGAAACAAAATATTTTTTTCTAATTTCAAAGGCTGTTGTTACAGACTTTAAGCTTGGTTTCCTCGAAAAACGGTACGCTATATTTTAAGAGCCGCCAAGAACGGTCACTATACTTAACCGTCATTAGCGGCACCGCTTTTTATACCCAGCTGCACTGTACACACGGTATTATGAATTTGATTGGATAACGGTTGGTTGTACAGGTATAAAGAAATCGAGATAGATATAGACTTCCATATATCAAAATCATCAGCATCGAAAACAAATTTGATTGAGCCTGTCCGTCCGTCGTCCGTCTGTTCCGTTAACACTATAACTTGAGTAAATATTGAGATATCTTCTCCAAAATTGGTACACGAGCTTATCTAGACCCAGAATAGATTGGTATTGAAAATGAGCGAAATCGGATGACAACCACGACCCACTTTTATACATATAACAAACACAAAAAACCTGATTATTTAGTAAATAATATACCTAGAATTTTGAAATTTGACGTGTGAACTGGCACCGCCCACTTGTGATAAAATCAATTTTACAAATATTATTAATCATAATCTAATCGTTAAACCTATCGTAACAAAATTCGGCAGAGAGGTTGCCTTTACTATAAGGAATGCTTTGAAGAAAAGTTAACGAAATCGGTTAAGGACCACGCACACCTTATGAAAAATATTCTTAAAGGGTCGTGGACAATAAAATAAGCTATGTCTTTGCAAGAAAGAGCTTTATATTATGGTATTTCATTTCCCAAGTGGATTTATAACACAAATTTGGAAAAACTTCAAATTTTCAAAAATGGGCGTGGCACCGCCCTTTTATGACTAAGCAATTTTCTATGTTTCGGGACCCATAACTCGAAGAAAAATTAGTTCAGAATAGAACCATATGTATATGTATTATTGCGAAGCATTTTAAGACAATTAAGCACAGCAAAACAACCCTTCAGTCAAACCACTAGTTGTATACGAGAAGATACTATTTCCCTGCAGTCAAACCAACTAGTTGTATACTAGAAGAATACTAGTTTGCCAAAATCCCAACTAGTATGAGTTCTGTCTTTTTCCATATTAGCACTGGTATTTTTAACACGGCGATGTCCTACGAAATATCATTGCCAGCCTCTGCATCAGCATCATACCAATTGACAAACTAGTCATATATACACCAACATCATACCAGATGGCATGCTAGTCAGCACACCCTTCAGAGTTCTACCATTGATACTAGTCAGCCTTTGCGCCAGCATTATACCAGATGGCATACTAGTCAGCATATCCCATCAATGTCCTACCAATTGACATACTAGTCAGCCCTTTGCGCCAGCATTTTACCAGATGGCATACTAGTCAGCATACCCATCAGGGTCCTACACATTGACATACTAGTCAGTGTATTCAACATCAACATACCATTGGCATACTACTCAGTCCTATGCATCATTGTAATAACAGTTGACATACTAGTCGATATTTGCATCCAGGATCCTACTATTTAATATACTAGCCTCAGTTGGGTTGAAAACTACTTGAAAATGATAAATTAGCTCAAATTTATGTTATGTAAATATATTTCATATATATAAAAGTTATGTATATATACATATGTATATAACTTATAAAATTTATCACTTCAATACATTATACTTTGGAATAAATTTTAATAAAAATACGTACATATATATGAAACATAAAAAGTAACGGAATATCACATGAATGTGGCGCATCTCAAGACGCAGGGCTAAGTTTATGGGTTCACCATGGCCATAACATTCCCACATTTAATTCCTCAAGCCAAGAGAACTGTTAGGGTTCATACATGGAGTCGGATGGGATGAGGTGCTGACCCATGGTCGCAGTGCAATCCTTAATAATTATCTATCTATCTAACGGAGAAGGAACGAACCAGTAGTGGTTGACAGTGTCCAAAACAGGCCAAACTGCACTAAGCGCCGTCCTGTTTGAGTGTTAATGGAGTTCAGAATGGTGGTAGTGATATGCACGGAAGTCTGCTGATGGCTGGATAACCGAACAATTTCATTTAGTTGATGGGAATCATAAGGGCTTTAAACGTTTTCGTTAATGACTAAAGGAGTATATCGGTAGATACTGGCTGGGTTTCCGATCTTTCTCTGTTATTCTGGAAAGGCATAGGCTTTTAAACGACAAGTAGAAAAAATGTCCTAGGCTACTGATGCCCTCATGGCCAAGGTGTTTTGGCATCGGTATAGGTTTTCCGTCTGGGACTACTGATATGGAAGGCTTGGCCTTTTCAATAACTTCTTTAACCTCTGTTGAGGTAACGTGATGGTTGACTCGTCATGCTTGTTCTTATGTGCCCGTTGATTTGGACGATATCTAGCATTGTCAACTGAGTATGCATTTCAAATTGGCTACAGAAGCACTCGCGCATTTTCCTCGAGCCGACAGACGAAATCTAGTGAAACGAATTATTTAAATACTAACACAAAGTTATAGTCGATGACCATTCTAAAACTGACTAGTATGATGAACGCCACAAAATTCTGGTCAATTAACTACTCATACACTAACTAGTATGAATAACACCACAAATTATAGTCATGAACTATTTATAAGCTGACTATTATGAATAAACCCACAAATTCTAGTCAATGAACTAGATATTTGCTGACTACTTTTGGGCTTTTGACTCCAGGGTTGCCAAAAATCTCAACTAGTATGAGTTCTGTCTTCTTTCCATATTACCAACTGTTATTTTTAACACGGCGATGTCCTACGAAATATCTATTCCCAGCCTCTACATCAGCATCATACCAATTGACAAACGAGATGGCATACATACTTTATTATATACTCAATCTCATACCAACTGGCCATACGATTAGTGTACTTCAACATCATATACCAGTCTGCATACTACGTCAGTCTGTGCATCATTGTATACCAGTTGACATACTATCGACTATTTGCATCAGCATCCGACGAGTTAATACGACTAGTCCTAGTTTTGGGCTGAAAAATTACTTGAAAATTGATAAATAGCTCATATATCAGTTTATCCATCATATTTCAGATATATAAAAACAGTATGTATATTAGCTTACTGGGTCGATTTATCAACGGACTATCGCGCCATTGATGTTTTACAACAAGTGGAAAACATATCTTTTTTGGGTTCTTTTGGGGAGTGTTTTTGTCAAACAATTTACCCTCGGCCATTATGTCGCAGGCTCGAAAATCATTTTTTCTCGAGGTATGCGTAGTGGAACTGCTTGGCAGCCCAAATCCTATCGAAATCGATGGCGCGACAGTGGTTAACTTTTCGGTCGTCGTCCATGACAAATCGACCCTAAGTTAATATTCATTACATCATATCACTTTAAAATGTACACTTGTAACCCAAAACTTGTTTGCAATACATATTCTGTCGGGAATATAATTTGATTAAAAATACTGCACAAATATATAACAAACACTAAAAGTAACGGAATTACATCACATGCCGACTTTTGTGATCGATCAGCGAGAGCCGCGGACCATATCCTGTGATGCAATCTCAAGACACAGGGTCTGAGTTTAGTGGACTCACACATGCCTAGAACATTCCTCACCTTAACTCCTCAAACCAAGAGAGAGAGGCTAGGGTTCATTAAGGAAGTCTGCTTGGATGAGTGCTAGATGTTGAGAGAGTGAGATCGGGCACAAAAGACCAATGGTCCGCAGTGCAGAGTCGGTGGTGGCGGAATAAACTTCTATCTATCCTAACGGAGAAGGATGAAATACCAGCGTCGTGGTTGACTACCTCAAAACAAGCCAAGCTGCACTAGCACACGTCTATGATAGTGAACGGATCCAGAATGATTGTATGGCGCGAGCGGCTTTCAGAATGTAGTTTTAGTTATGGCAGCTTAGTGCTATGTACTTTACGGAAGTCATGCTGATGCGCTGGATAACCGAAGAATTCATTTAATTGAGGGAACGTAACGACTGACGGAACGGCTTTCAAATATTTCGATCACTGACGAAAGAGGCATCAGATATCGTCAGGTACTCTGGCTGTGGCTGTTCCGGTCTTTTGTAGTGGTTGTATCCTTGTCATTCTCCAGTTTTCTGGAATGCAAGGCTTTTTAACGCCAGTAGTACGATGAGCTAGGCTAATACTGATGGAGCCCTGCCCCTGACCAAGGTGTATTGTGGCATCGGCATAGGTTATCCGTCTGAGACTTTTGATATGGAAGGCTTGGCGTTTCGATATCTTCTTTTAACCTCTGTTGAGGTAACGTGAGGGTCGACTCGTCAAGCATTGTGGTATGTGCCCGTTTGATGGACGATATCCTAGCATTGTCAATTGAAGTATGGATTGCAAACTAGCACTCGAGCGCATTTCCTCGAGTCCGATAGACGAAATATAGTCGAAAAAATTATCAATACTAACTACTATGAATAACGCCGCAAAAATCATAGTGAATGAACCATTTAAAACTGACTAGTATGATGAACGCCACAAAATTCTAGTCAAATAACTACTCATAAGCACTAACTAGTATGATACCTACAAGAGTCTAAGTCAATGAACTAGAATGTTTGGCTGACCTTACTGGCTTTTTGACATAGCAGGGATATAACTTTAAAATTTATCACTCAATACATTATACTTTGGAATAAATTTTAATAAAAATACGTACATATATAAGAAAAACTAAAAAGTAACGGATACACACAGATGTGACGCAATCTCAAGACGCAGGCTAAGTTTATGGTTCACCATGGCCAGAACATTCCCACATTAAATCCTCAAGCCAAGAGAACTGCTAGGGTTCATCATGGAAGTCGGATGGGATGAGTTGATGACCAAAGTCGCAATGCAATCCTCAATAAATTATCTATCTATCTAACGGAGGAAGGGACGAAACCAGTAGTGGTTGACTTGTGTTTAAAAACAGGCCAAGCTGCACTAGCGCCGTCCTGTATGAGTGTTAATGAAGTTCAGGAATGGTGGTAGTGATATGCCACTATACGGAAGTCATGCTTATGGCTGTATAACGACAATTTCATTTAATTGAGGGAAATCATAACGGCTTTAAACGTTTCGTTACTGACTAAAGGATAAGATCGGAGAGATACTGGCTTAGGTTTCCGGTCTTTCTCTGTTATTCTGGAAAGGCATAGGCTTTTATACGATCAAGTAGAAAAAATGTCCTAGGCTACTGATGCCCTCGATGGCACAGGTGTTTTGGCGTCGGTATAGGGTCTTCCGTCTGGGACTATTGATATGTGATGGCTGGCCTTTTCAATAACTTCTTTAACCTCTGTTGAGTAACGGTTGAGTGTTGACTTCGTCATGCTTGTGTTTATGTGCCCGTGATTGGACGATATCTAGCATTGTCAACTGAAGTATGCATTGCAAATTGGCTACAGAAAGCACTCGCGCATTTCCCGAAGCCGACAGACGAAATTCTAGTCAACATAAATTATTTAAATACTAACTAGTATTAATAACACCACAACAATATAGCCAAGAACCATTCTGACAGTGTGATGAACGCCACACAATTCTAGTCAACTAACTACTCATACACTAACTAGTTGAATAACACCACAAAATTGTAGTCAATGAAATATTCAAAAGCTGACTAGTATAGATAACCCACAAAATTCTAGTCAATGATACTAGAATGTTTGCTGACTACTTTGGCTTTTGACTGCAGGGAAAACAATCATTTCAACTGTACAGCTGGGTATGTAATGTTTGGTTTCACCCGAACTTAGACTCCTTACTTGTATAAAGCTTGTAAGAGGTTATCCAGCCGATTTTATCGATGATATTTTGACTTAATGGATTCTTTGAAGTCTGAATATTTGCTTATTTTTAAGATATTTTCAAAATAGCGGTGGGACAAAAACGTTGATTAACGAGTTTCTTCCGTCATGATGGCCGCAATATTTTATGCCATGCCGCAATATTACATTACGGTGAACCTTATCGTCTATATTCAAGTTAGAAGTTGGGAAGTTATAATCGATCAAAATCTTGCAATGAGATCTTATATGTATCAGCTCTTCGTTCTTTCTGTAACTTAACAAAGCTGTGTTCCAAGACAATATTTTTATTGGTGTATCATGGACTAATCAATTCAAAATTACAATACGGAATCAGTTTGTTGGGGGTGGTGCCTACGCTAGTAAGATCCATCCGCTTTAATCCTACAGAAGTGTCTAATCCGAACAATATGTAAAGCTGGTCATTTAACACGCTCTATGGAAAAATGAAATATTCTTTCTGTGCGGCACTTATACTATTTTAAAGCTTTACAAAATTTTTTTATAAGGAGAAGGGTATACGCAAAACCCAATATACAACCTTTACAATCTGAGACGACGTTATCTCAACCAAAGTGCATTTAAATAATAATAAACTAAGTTGAAATAAAAGATAATATAATAAAATAAAATAAGAAATATCAAAATAATTAGCATAAAATACAATATACAAATTTTAATACAATATCTTTGTAGCAAATTTAATATACAACGTTATAAAAGATAATATAATAAAATAAAATAAGAAATATCAAAATAAATTAGCATAAAAGGCAATATACAAATTTTAATGTAATATCTTTGTTGCAAATTTATTTATTTTTTGTTCGCTATAATACGTGCTATATCTAAAATGAGCATAAAATCTTAAATGCAAAAATATTTGGGTAAAATTTGCAATTAGTTGTTATAAATAAACCAGCAGACCCGGCAGACATTGTTCTGCCCTAAATTTGGCCTATCTGTATACATTTTTAATAAGCTGCCCTACCCCTCTACACTTCTCCCTAATCTTTTTATTCACTCCTCCCTCCGTTTTTTCGCTTCATCAGTCTCCTTCCCTCTTTTCTCTTCTCTCAAGTTTTGCTCCTTCTTCTTCACCTCTTATTGCCAGTCACAGAGGTTGGTATGTATTTTGTTCCAGTCCCATTCCGATTCACAGTCCCAGTCCCACTCCAAGTCTCAGTCTCAGTCCCAGTCCTAGTCCTAATCCCAGTCCCAGTCCGTCTCTGGTACACTTCCCGGAAAAAAGCTCGTAAATACTAATATATGCAAATTTATATACCAAATTCAGTCAAATCGAATAGGACGTATGTAAATAGGTATGTGGGTATTATTAATTCATGTCTTTATTTTGCCTTCGCATGCATATTTATCAGTTTTGCCAGGTTGATGCGACTAAATCGAATATCACAATGAAAATTACTTTTAAAGCTCCAGGCAACAGCTTCATTTGATTTCCATAATACACACACATTCTAGG